>ML289171.1:4151-16407 GCA_005239495.1 Nicotiana undulata
TACAAAGAATTGCTTGCTAGGAAGTTTTGAATGCTTGATACCCCCTAATAATGCTTAAAAAAAATAAACCAAAGTTACATGAGTAGACTAAACTACGCTAGAGAAACATAATGAAAGTACATGGAATAAAGCTAGTCTATATTTACAAAGAAAAGTACTTAGTTTTCTACAAAGGTAGAAACAGGTCCGTTGGCAGCAACTTTGTCTCAGGCATCACGATCTGTGCGCGCGGCATAGTCTGCGCGCGCGGCGCTGTTGGCAGCTGCCACGGGACGCGTCCAAGGGGTCATGGGGCATGGCTGAAAATCCGCCCATGACAGTACGCACGCACAAACACAACTAGAGAAAATTTTAAGCAAGATTCTTTAATGACTTGAATGTCATCTCTAATTTATTTGTTTATAATACTATATGTATGTGTGTGTGAAAGTGAAACATTTTGGTAAAAACTGGATTCTATTGCAACTTTTCCATGAGTAGGTGGTCGCTGGTCAGAATTATTGATACAAGTTGAAAGCGAAATCTCATAAATTTTGCGGGGAGAAAATTCAAATGCTAATTATCCGACGTAGCTCTCTAATGGCTGTTATTTGCCTTAATCGATGCCGTTAATGCATTTCTATCATCTCAACATCACTGAATGTCATTGTTAAATCAATAAAATATGACTTTTTTATTAGTTAACTAAAATCTGTCTTTTCTAAGTCTATGGTCTTAATCTAATATTCTGATTCAAGAGGTAAACTTCTTGTATATAAATATTTTGTTATTTTTTATTTTAACAAAAAGTCTTTTTTTATTTAATCGTCTGGTATATAAATATTTTGTTATTTTTTATTTAATCGATGGTTGGATTTGACAGGTACGAGAAGAGGCAGAAGGCTGCCTAAGAAGTATTGGAGTGAGGTGATCATCAGGCAGGACATGGCGCGAATTCAGATCTCCAAGGACATGGATCTTGATAGGAACACGTGGAGGACGAGCAATAGGGTGGTAAGCTAGGGGGTAGTCGAGAGTTCTTCCCTTTTTGTACCGCGTAGTTTAATAGAGTTTTGTTTAGGTTTGTTAGCGGTCTATATTGTGTTCACATTGTTGTTTTGCATAGTTTTATGTTATTGTCCGTTCACTTATTCGTTGTTGTTATTTTCTTTCTGACATCGTTTGTTGTTACATGTCTTTTCTTTTGTTTCTTTTCTGATATTATTTTCTCTCCTGTTGAGTCGAGAGTCTCCCAGAAACAGCCTCTCTATCCTCTTCGGGGTAGGGGTAAGGTCTGCGTACACTCTACTCCCCCAGACCCCAGTGGTGGGATTTTACTGGGTATGTTGTTTTCCTACTATAAAAGAAATTTTATTAATGCGTGAAATTAAATCGGTCTTATATTTTTATGCATGGCTTAATTCTTCATATATATATATATATATATATATATATATATATATATATACTCAAAGAAAAAACATAAAACAAATAAATATACAAGAATGTAGAGAGAAAGAGAGGAGAGATTCTTATTTCTTCCATGTATTCAAGTGTGTACAATGTGATGCTCAAACCCTTTATTTATAGGATGGTATAGGTAATACAAAGGGATGCCATGAACATGGTATTAACTATTGCGATCATGGGGGAAGATCATGGAGGAGGTTATGGAGGTGTGAGAGTTACAACCATAATAGTAAGAAGTAGTGGGGATAATGGAGAAGAGTAGTGGGAGTAACTTCTTTAGGAGTTATAGACATCCACTATACAATAGTATATTTCATAACACTCCCCCTTGGATGTCTATAGATAATGTGTCTCGTTAAAACCTTACTAAGAAGAAATTCTGTGGGGAAAAAACTTGGTGAAGGAAAAAGAGTACGCATATCTTGTTATACGCATTATTTGCTGCCTCATTAAAAATCTTGCAAGAAAAACTCAGTGATAAAATTTTAGCGAAGGAAAAAAGAGTACAACGCGTATTTATCTCCCCTTGATGAAAACATCAATTTGTTTCTCCGGATGACGTGTTCCGAACTTGTATACCAACTTCTCAAATGTTGAGGTTGCTCATGCTTCACGGAACAGAACACCAAATTATCAAGCGAACAAATTTGTCGAACATTATTTAACCGCTCGTTGAAAATTGTGTCTGATAAAGAACTTTGCGAAACATATGCTTTATTCTGTCTCCTTTAATATATCATTCTTCCAATTGAGATAAACAAATATCATCGCCTTCACTATTATTGGAATCTTCTCTTCAAGGAAAAATCACAACGTCTGTTGTATGTTGAGTCACTTGCTTTATCAGTTTCTTATCTTGGCATGACTTGAATAGGTATCAACAATTAACTGCCTTGTAGAATAATAAGAGCAACTCTCACATGCAAATAGATTGTTCGAAAAAGAAAATGCATGCATTGCATAACCAACAAAATCTTGAAAGTATTTGTTAGAATAAGCAAATCTATATCAATGAATCCTTTTGCAATATAGAACTAATCGTATTTCAATATATCCAAATAGGAGTAAAACTATATCTCGCTAGAATATTTTTATACTTATCATTATAGCAAGATACATTAGTGCACCAATTGCACTGGACACAAAAACAAATCACATACGTCATGATTGATCTAAACCCACATAAGGATTTGATGAAGCTTTATTTAATAAGTTTCTTGGGAACCTTAATATGCTTCAGTACAGTGTAAATCCTTCAATGATTTTTATATACGCATATCAAATTTATCGTTGTCAGATTATAATCTGAAAGCAACTGTATCCACCACAAGGGAACATGTTTCCTTATAATCAATGCCAGAACATATCCGTAAAATCTTGTGTCACCCCACTGGCTTTATACTTTCAGGTGTTGGGACTATCAGTCCAAAACTTCACGTTTTCCAGGTGAAGTTAATCTTGATTGCGCATTTTTCATTGACCAATCATTTATCTGTCCAAATTTCATGACAGATTTGAGCTCAAGATCCTCATCGATAATAATAATACTGAGTGCTACAGTATATCAACAATATCATCGATGATTATTTTACATCGGTTCCATCATCACACAATAAAGACATAACTTATCGATATATCATTATTTTCAGGTACCTGAGCCTCTTCCATGAGGTCTTATAAAGTTTTATGTCATGGTGCTCTTACATAGCGATTGCCTCTTTAGTATGACCATCTTTATCATTTGCTCCACTCCTTTTTCAAGGAGCTTTATCTTTGGAACCGATTAGTCTATTACACTTCATGCGTTCAATAGACTATGTCCATCATGAACTTTATTCTATTTGGAGCATTAGCAGCTGAAATATAACATTTCGCTTTGAGTCAGCAAATACGCCTGGCAATATTTTGCAAATGAATTATCACTTGAACTTCAAGTTCACATTTTTTTGTACGAGGATCTAGGTACACTCATAATAATTCATTCCATGATTACTTTTTCATCTACCCATTTTCTCCCCCTAATGTTGGGATCACCAACACATTTTCCAACCTTCTTTGGGAACACATATTTGTGCATTGTGGTGGCACAATTAAATCATATAGAACATCTATATTTCTGGATGAAATTTATTTGGTTCCTGACCATGAACCAATTATGATAGGGAGAAGTTATCATAACTTGTTGGCTAGATGCATGCATACAAGTGTTGTTTTATATTAAATAATACACATCATAACAAATTTCTATTTGGAATCTTTGTTCTCATAACCAATGGTTTAACTTAATTGAAGGCATACAAGTTCTGCTAAACCAATTTGTATTTAAACCAGCATTACCAAGATAATTATCATATTTATATTCTGGAACTATGCTCTAATAATTTGAGTAATCAACCTTGCAAAATCCAAATTGCAAGTTGATAACAAACGCACATGTGACCATACAATAGATGCATCTATTAAAATCGTGTAATAGTAAACGGTACACATGGCAGGTGACTGGCCCATATATATATCACATTCTATTTGTTCCAGAAATCAAGGGATTCAATCCCAACCTTAACGGGTATATCATGAGAATAAGCAACACAAGAGAATTCTTGATGAACCTTCTATTTCTTCAATATATGCCAATGTGAATTCTCAATTTATTTTCGCATTATAATTGAACCGAAATGGCCAACCGTTCATGCCAACTAATATTTGTTTCAATAAATATTTAATTTACTATGGCATGTGATTCCATCATCATGCTTATACGTCTGTAGTACAAATGGAAGAAAAGTCGGGTAACCTTTTATATTTACCTTATATGATTATTGTAATACGAAGATATTCAATCTTCCTTTCATGTATAGTCTCAATATGCCAACCACTTTGGCTAATACATTTGAAACTCAAAAAGTTTCCTTTGAGACTCACTACAATATTAATGTCAAGAATAATTTTATTAATCCGGGTAGTAAAAAATTCGCTCTTCCGGAGCTCTTAATTGATTTTGTACTACAAGATCTTTTATCACACCATCCATATGGTAAATATCTCATTCGCGGAGAAAATCATATCATAATAATTGTCACGGTCAAAGTCATCATAAGCAAAATCATTTCTTGCTTTAAGTTTGCCTTTAATAACCTTTTATAAGTCATGACATAATATTTTTTTGGCGTACCACAAGTACGCGACCAATGACATATTCATGTAACCACATTATAATATTCATTATCTTTATTTCTATCAAACCTCCCTTATAGGTGAGTTGTGCTATTTATATAACCATCCATAAGCACATTCTTATGCATATTTTTCATCACACACACACACACACACACACACACACACATATATATATATATATATATCTTCACATTCACTTTCAGGAATGAGCATGCATTTACAATGCTTATCACAAGTCGCATTCTTTCAAAAAATGGACTAAAATCGTTTGAGTATGCCTCATATTTCCATACCATATTGATACACAATTCCTTCACCTTTGAAGGATATTTTGAGAACCCTTACTGTTCTCCTTTTTACATTTACCATAATGATGACTATATTATTTTTGTCTTGGTACACCCACGTGCATGGGTCAACCATTTGTTTTCATTTAGACTTATTATGCACTGTTATCGTATTCACTTCAAGAGTGGAGCAAATCAAGTGGGACAAATTTCATGTTTTTTCATGAAAAATACTTTATTTTTCTTTAATCATCATTATATCATCAATATGGCGCATTGGGACTCAAACCCAATGCCTTGCCCATCTAAAGGCATGTTAGGCCATATTTAGTTGGGAGACGAACCCAACTCTTACAATCATGGAGCATCAAGACTCAAAATCCGATGTCTTATCTTAATGGCGCGTTGAAACTTGAACCCACCGTCTTATCCTTCGCTAATGGGATCGAACACCTTTTTCCTCTTTAACAAACTTAGGTATATCAATCACACATAAAATGCCTACGGCCAAAATCCTAAAACTAAATATAGTAGAATCAGTAAAAAGCTAATTTATGCATTTAGTTCATTATAGAATCATTGTAATGATATGACTGTATCCCATGTATTAGAAATTAGTATGAAGGAAAAGAAATTTTTTGAATAAGTAGTTGCACCAAAATTACTGAACAGAAACTTATGGCTTCTAAGATTTTCACTAAAACTTTGATGTTGATTTAGGAGACAATTTTGTTCCTTACTGATAGTTAGGAGTAAAACTTTACCCATAAAAACTTTATATGAGGTCTAATTTCTTAGGATGAAAGAACATAAAATTAGATGTATAAACTCTTACCATTAAGAATACAATTACCTGCCCGCCAAAATGGTATAACCAGATTCGAAGTTAAGAGTACCTACCATATCATCTTGACGCAAAAATCATGAAATGAGCAATTCGTCTTGATTTATGGAACGTATACAGGGTGATATACGTGGGCCTATACACCCTCCATGTGGACCATTCAAGTATTTTATGGTCTTGATATATGCATCTACAAGATGGTCACATGTGTGCTTATTGTCAACTCGTAATATGGCATTTGCGAGATTGTTGGCCCAAATATTAAGGTTAAGAGCACAATTTCCAGATTATGCAATTAAGACAATTTGTCTTGATAATGTTGGTGAATTTACATCTCAGGCCTTTACTGATTATTGTATGGCAACTGGAATAAAAGTTGAGCATCCAGTTGCTCATGTTCATACTCAAAATGGTCTAGCAGAATCATTGATTAAACGCCTCCAATTAATTGCTATACCATTGCTAATGAGGACAAAACTTCCCCTTTCAGTGTGGGGACATGCTATTTTGCATGCAGCAACACTTGTGCGCATAAGGCCAACCAGTTATCATGAAGTCTCCCCATTACAGTTGGCTTTTGGTCAGGAGCCAAATATTTTCCATCTAAGAATTTTTGGATGTGCGGTATATGTTCCAATTGCTCCACCACAGCGCACAAAGATGGGTCCCCAAAGAAGGTTGGGAGAATATGTTGGTTATGAATCTCCTTCTATTATAAAATATCTGGAGCCTATGACAGGAGATTTGTTTACTGTCGCGCCCCCTTTTTCTATCGCACGGGTTAGGTACGGAGAGATCGAGTTGATGACATTCTGGACAACTCCTTAAAGGAAGTGGTTTAAGGAAGAGTCTCCACCTAACGATTTTTATGGTGCGTTAGGGCACTTAGAGTTGATAACTCATGAACTAGTTTGTGTTACCAGAGACTGGGTAAGGGCTTGAAATTATACCAAGGGGAAGGTATTAGGCACCCCTCAGGATCCACAACTGTGGGTCCCAGCCAATAATTTTTATGAATTTGGACGGCGAGCAAGTAACAAATAAGGTTCACATATGAGGGGATTTAAAACAAGTTTGAAAATCTTTAAAGGTTTTTGAGTAACACAAACATTTGAAAATAATTGTGCTAGGTTTAAAATAATACGGATCACTTTAATGCAATACCCGGTATGTCACACCTCGAGGAGGAGGCTACACGTGGTATTAGCGCACGGGTCATCATATCTGTATTCTACCCTTCCCACCCCGTAAGGTTATTTAAAGCGCATGTTGATTACGAAAGCTTATTGCGTG
Source organism: Nicotiana undulata (assembly GCA_005239495.1). Lineage (NCBI taxonomy): Eukaryota > Viridiplantae > Streptophyta > Magnoliopsida > Solanales > Solanaceae > Nicotiana > Nicotiana undulata. Next base: position 11,202 of record ML289171.1, read on the forward strand.
CCATTACCCGTCACGTCCTATGAGTCCTGGAGGGTGATTAGGACCACTAATCCTACAATGTGAGTGTTAGGCTGGACATCCTAGGTTTAAAGGATAAAATACTAGGCGACAAGCATAACAAGTAAGACTTCACATATGAAGGAACACATAGGGACAAATAAAGGCTCATAAATACCTCCACAGGTAGACATATAATTGGCACGTCTCAAACACACTTAAAGTCTCAATGATAAGAGTTTAAAACAAGAATTTTAGGATAAAACAGTAAAAACAGTAAATCAAAAGAATCTAATTTTTTATTAAAAAGAAAACTTAATGAGGGCAAAGGTTTTGATTGAGATTGAATGATTCGAAAATAACTGATTTGCAGAAATATCGCAATAAGAGATAATGGTACGAATTTAGAAGTGCAGTGTTTTAAAGATTTCAAGAAAAACATAGCGGAAAATCATTTGAGCCCATTTTTTGGGAGTAAAGTATTGATAAGTGACTGGAGCAGCAGCAAACTTAGGAGTAGACAGTGATTAAGGCTTTAGTAAACATAGATGAAAGTTATTAAAGCATGGGTTTGAAATAATTTCTTAAAGATAAGTAAATAAATACAGTGGCTCAACACAAAGTAACAGCTATTAGTGTTCAAAGAAATGTAGTAAAAGATCAGTAAAATGGTATCAAACATAGTGACATTGAAAGGCATACAAATAAGGATTCGAGATGGCACGATTTGGAGCAGAATGAAGCATTTTGAAAATCCAGTAGTTTGAAAAATATGATAGGACAAGCATTAGTGAAAATGAGTAAGAGGGAACGGATGCACAACTTCAAGATTGTTTAAGATATAGAGCTGGAATTTTAATAAAGTAAATGAGCTTCAGTGAGATAAACGAAAGTAGGAACAACAGGGTTCAAAATATTTAAAGGAAGTGATAAAACTAGAAGAACATAATCGCTTTGATGTTAATATGTATTAGGCCTAAGGTTTGCTTAAGCATCGCCTATATTGCCTAATTATATCAAAGGTGAACATGCATATTTAAGTCTGATTTTAAGGGATATACTTGCAGGAAAATGTGTCAAACAAATTGTCCATATTTTACGGGTTATTAGATTAAGCAGGCTAGTTAGACATTTTACCAATTGCAACTCAACGAGTGAAATATCTTAAGCAACATGATATCTAATGCACATAGAAGTTCCTAAAAAATATGGTTTCTAAGATGAAAATGCAGCAATGACTTTGTGACAGGTGACGTTGCTTGTTTATTAACCGATCAGAAGCATGAAATGAGTATAATAACATGCTGAAGGTGGAAGTCCTAAAACATGATTTCTCATATGTGAAATGTATGTCCTATGCATGTTATCTAATGCACAAATAAGTGAGTAAGGTCCTATATGCATGCTTTCTACCCATTTACCTAAGCTAGGCATGCATAACCCCCCATATTCACTATCCAGCCACATTATTCGTTTACAAATTATTACATACCATAATAAATGAATTACAATAATGAAAAGGAAAATAAGAAGTTATTCTATAGGGAGCCTTCAATCAGGCCCAATCTTCAAGGCTCACCCTCTCTCCCGTCTACAACCTTACATCTACCTGGGTGCGGAAAAGCTCCCAAAGGCCTTAATGAGGGCCCTACCCAATACCAGCACCCAGCAGATTCCCATGGTTAAACAAGTGCAGTGTAGAGTACCCTTACCTCAGTGTCTCAAGGTTAAGAGGGAACTCATGGTCCCTAAGCGATGCACACACTGAGGGGGTGGAACCTAAAGATCTAGGAATTGTGTGAAGTGCTAAAAGAGGTTAAGCAAAGGGAATTTTGAAATCACTTATAGACTAATAGAGGAAATAATTCTGGAATATGGAGTAACAGCACTAATCACAACTCAGTGGAGTTCCAAGCAAACAAACACAAACATGAGAGGGGATTCAGGGGACAAGCAATAAGGCAGTGGATAGCCAATTTTAGTTACAAGTTCATCACATATTAGGGATACCCTCATGGAGATAGCAAACATTATACGACTACTAAAGGAATCACATAAGAGAGGCTAGACAGATGAAAAAAGAAGACACACAAATATGCTATACATGCAAAGAGAAAAGGGACAGTAACCACATAGTCAAATGATCCCATAGACCTAATGAACCACAGAGAATAGAGCAGGAGTTTGTGTTAAGCTAGAAGAAGAAAAGAGATCATAAAAGGATTTAGGCATGCTAGTTGCAGGTGAGCAATAAAACCATAAATATAAGCACAAAATAAATAGTAAGAACCTTAAACAAAATTGAAGCACGTTGTTTAGAGTACAGTAATATTAACTAGGACATACCAGTGATGTAAGTAAAGAGAAGCAGAAGAGGGTAGTGAATAGCACAATATTAGCCTTGGCTTAGCAGTCGGCTAATAGTAAGCAGTAAAGAGTAACAATAGAGACGAGAGAGAGAGCCAAGAGAAGCAGAACACAAAAGAGTAGTATATAGAGAATTGAATAATGTTCGACCTGTGCTGTTTAATGCAAGAGTAAGAGTATATATAGTTGAAAACAGATGATCACATAAGGTAAGAACCACAAAATATGGTTAAAATACAGACATAATCAAATCAGTTGTGAGGAAGTACTTGGTTCCCTTGAATTATGGGATTCAAACTCCAAAATGGTAAAGAACCCAGAGCATATAAGGTAAATAGAAGATTGTACAAAATTAAATAAAGGAATGATCAAAGTATCATGATAATTAAAGAACCTGTATCAATCAGTAAGCCCTTAAGTTAAGAGATTCCTATTCAAACCGCAATATATATGACACATAAGGTAATAAAATCAGTACCAGACTATTAAGGAAAGAGTCAAGCTTAGTATGCATAGAACAGACAATTAAGGCTAGGTTCAACCAATTCTAATAAGGAAAGCAATTAGGAGTCAGTTGGTAACATAGTCGACCACAATTAAGGAAAGAAAACATTTTAAAAGTTGAAATTAGTAAGGAAATCAACACACAAGATTAGTGACAGGTACAAATTACAGGAAATTAGGGATTCAAACAAGAAGATCGTTAATTAAAGGAAATTAACCAGACTGCACACCCATAATAGGCAAAAGGATCCACTCGGGAACCCTAACAGGTACAATTAGGCAAAGAGCCTTATAAAACCAAGGATTTAAACTAGAGCATGCTGAAAGATTAAAGAGATTTGACAAATCAAACCTAATATGGTCAAGAGAAGCAAAGAACCAAGGCCCTAATGAACAGGATGAGGGATAAAATCACATGAACTCAGAGTATTCATAAGAAACAAGCACACAAACAAGTTAAGCGAACACATTATCACAAGAAAGACTCAGACTCAACGATTAGAGCCGAAAAATTTAGGGGTTTCAACATGAAATAGAGAGAAATATTCAAATAAACGCTTAGACATGGAAAAATCATAGAATACTGCTAAAATCAGAAAAGGAGAAGCCATTTTGAAAAGAGGTCAAGAAATCCTAATTTAAAAAATGAAGAGTCGTTTAATAAAAGTCGAAAAATCTTTAAGGAAGATGACAAAGAAATCAGGATATACCCAGATTTGATACAGATCTTTAAAAGGAATCGAAGCGTCAGAGTTAGGGTTTCAGATATACCGGAGGAGATGATAAAACCTGCTGTGAAACTTGGGGATGGTGGTAGCCTGAGCATCCGGAGTCGAACCTCGCCGGAGAAGGCTGGAAAACATCATGCAAGAGCTTCCATGGCCGCTTTGGCATGGAGGAAGCTTCACAGGGCCTTGCAGACGAAATGCCAGGAGAGCCGGCTTCATGGTGGCCGGTGGTTGAGGGGATGAGCCTGGGATAGGCCAGAGATGAAGGTGAAATCCATCGTAGAAGATGAGGAGCCAGAAGGCTCTAGAGAGAACTGGGAGCGGAGGGGTATGTAACGCCCCAAACTAGGGGAGGCACGACTGGCACTCGATACTGTATTCGATCGAGTTAGCAACTAAACATACTAGCTAACTAAACTGGGGGCCCAACAGATCGAGCATCACAACATCTGGAATACTAAGCCTGGACAGTTAAGGTCATGACCTGAATAACAGTAAGCCATATAAAAAAGGTAGACAAGCCAAAATAATAAAGTACTAGCTGGACGACGAGGCTGCGAATGAAGACATACATGCCTACACACATATATATACATGCCAAGCCTATGGGATAGAGACTGAAAACTGCAAAAAGAAACCCAAAATATGTGTCCACAATAGCCTCTAAGAGTGTCATAAGCGCTGTCGGGACAAGGCCCCGACTACACCCAAATTGTACAACAAAAGTAACCATCCTATGAAAGCTCCAGGAAGAGGTGGAGCTTAACAACTCACAGCTGAACCCCGAAATCCTAGCGGAGGGGTCGATCAGAGTCCCTACCTGGACCTGCACGCACGAAACAAAAATGCAGTGTCCCCAGGCAACGGGACATCAGTACGAATAAAAATGTACTGGTATGTAAGGCAGAAAGTAGAATCATACATAGCTGATGTAAAAAGGGTAATAAAGATACCACCTGACACTGAAACTCTGATAACCTCCATGGCCGACATCCGACCTCATAGTAATCAAATATGCATGGTATGCTCGTCTAATCGTATGTCGTGAATACATATATATATTGATGCAAATGCATTACATACCCAACCAAATGCTAGTAATGGCAGTCTCTCCCAGTAGCTAACCGGTATCATATTGCCAACATGTGGCCATCTGTACAATATATATAGTCTTTTGGGAAAATAGGCCCCATACCTCCGATTATAGCTCGAAGTTCATGCATAATATGCCATGTATGATATGAAATTTGAATGCACATAATAGNTCTTAAAGTGCTTCACTCAGTCCTTATACCTGATTTCTTGATAATTAGTAAAACAAAGTATTTCAAAAATCAAGTGTTTTGGTAGTTTAAACATAAAAATTATATTTGAGATTTTTAGAAATCGACGTATCACTTTAGATATTTTAAAATACACTTTAACAAGGAAGAAGGACTGATCGCAAATACTAAATGCCTTTATTTTTAAGTCTCACAACCCAAATACGAATAAGAATTCATATATATATATACATGTAGTTAAGAAAACTGACAAAATGACATATATAGATGTCGAATACCCTATTTAACCGAACGAGTGGAATATCAACCTAATAGCATCATGAAAAT
>ML289171.1:16544-65051 GCA_005239495.1 Nicotiana undulata
ATCAATTGTTCCATAAGAAGGGAAACAATGTAAGTACTGCTAGCTTCTAAGAGTAGAGTATCTTTGGACGCTCGTTCATTGCATTACGTACAATCAGAGTCGTGCAAAAGAAGGAAAGGGATAGCCTCACATACCTTGTATATACTGTCCCAACCTCAAGCTACGCAAATGTCAGAACTCTTTAATGTCGTAGGGATCGTTTTGATGTTATTTCTTCTCGATTTCATGCCCGGGATGATATTCTTCTTTGAAACCCTAGAAGATAGCTTGGGGTTATGTCTATGGGTGTTCTCTGGTCGTTTTATGCTGAATAATGAAGAGAAATCCGACCTAATGTTTATATATATCAAGTTTGGAAAAGTCAAAGAGGTGCTAGCTTGGCACCCTAGGATTGGTCCATCTTCCGACGCTTATATCTTTTTATCCTGATGTCGTATGAACGAACGGTTAAGAGCATTGGAAACTACATTCCAAGACCTTCAATTTTGTATATAATATGTCCCAATAAGACCTCGTATAATACATTAAATGTATTGCTCAAAAAGCTTTAGTGATCCACCTACTTGTCACTTATGATGTCTGCGCAGTCTCGCGAAATTGCAAATATCTCTCTACTCCTATGTTGTATCGATGAACGGTTTAATGAGTTGGAAACTAGACTCATAGATATTCAGTTTGGTAGGTAGATCATCCCCTAATTCCAAGTATATCGGGAGAAAATCTCAGTTACATTTGACCTAATGTTAAGCACATTATGAGTGTAACTTGTGAAGACCTTTGCCAACTTTTGTTCCACAACTTGCTTGACTTCAAAACGTAGAACACAACTATCATACGATAAAAATTAACTCATAGCATAACCTCCTTATCATGTAATGAACCATAGTCTCACCCTAAAGTACATGTTATAACATTCCAAACTCGTCGACTTTCGACGAAACTTATTTTCTTCAATTGGTTTAGCTTCTAAGCTTTCCAACCCTCTTGGTACTCGTTATTCATGATCTTAAATATTTGTAACCTCCAACGTAACATGATTAACTTACTTTATATTCCATCAAATAGAATCTTATTTCTGAGCTTACATCAATTGACTTACGATGTACTCTCACGTACGAAAACATGGGGTGTAACAGGGTCGAGAACAGAGAGAGAGAGAGAGTGAGATGGGGAGGGATTTTGGGTAGATTAATTATGGTAACAAATAATCTGGGTCGTTGATATCGCTTGATCAACGGCTCAGATTGAATGGGATTGGGCCGGGTTGGTTTGGGGTCTGGGTTGGGTATTTTTTTGTGTGTTTGGGTTTGGGTATTTAATTGGGTTAGCCAAATGTGGCTAAAATGTTAAATAGGAAGAGGCTAGTTGTGAAATACCCAATTTAATAGGATACTTAATTAATTAAAATAGCTAATGATTGTATAAAATGAAATTAGGTTAAAAATAAGTATAATTACAGTAATTAGACAATATTAAAATATAAAAGACATGAGTTCGGTTTTTTTTTAAAGGTATAAAATTGACTAATCATGCCATAATTGCAAAATGATCGTAATTAAAACTAAATAGGACAATTTATGCAATAATCGTATTTTAATAAATAACAAGTGATTATAAATGACATACAGAACTGGAGAGTATTTTGAAATTAATTTTAGGGTACAATTTATAAAGCATAAAAATATACAATATTGAATGAATAGGAAACAATTTAGATAAAATATGGAAAAATTAGAAAAAATACTCAATATTGCGGAGAGTGGTTTTGAAAGCTTATATCCAAATTTGAAAAAAAATTGAGGAAAAATTAGGTATCAACATTTACAGCCAGATTTGCTGATTGTCATTTTAATGAATCAGTTTTCCCAACATTACGGGGAGAAAATAAACGGTTGGAAAAAGAGATAGATTGGAAAGTATTATCTCTATCTCATTTGGATCCTCGTACAAATCAATGTGAACAAGAAGTTCAGAAGATCATTTATATGCAAAATGTTGCAAATCAATTACCAGATGCATTTACTAACCTTCCACGGGTTACTAAATCGCATATTCCAGCTGTAAATGCTCCAATTCGAGTTGATATCCCAGCTGGACAGTATGATAATGCAAATGAGTCTAGGCGCCTTAATCGTGGTAGACTAATCGGTTCCAAGGATAAAAATCATCGAAAAAGGAAAGGAGCAAATGATCAAGTTGATCATAACATGGAGGCAATTGCTCAAGAGGAGCATAAAGACATAGTAATTGATAAGACCTCACAGGAAGTTCTAGTACCTCGAAATGATGAAAATGAAGAAATATCAATAAGTTATGTCTCTACGGGAAAAAGGTGGAACCGAAATAACGTTGTTGTTAACAACAGTTTTGCATATAATGTTACAGTTGACATAATGCAACAAGATGAGGATCTTGAGCCAAAATTGTCGATGAATGTAAACAAAGAAATGATTGGCCATAATAGAAAAATGCAATTCAAGCGAAATTGGCTTCACTCGAAAAACGTGAAGATTTTTTACCAATAGTCCGAATGCCTGAAGGTGTCAAGCCAGTGGGGTACAAATGGGTTATTGTGAGAAATCAAAATGAGAAAGGTGAAGTCGTAATATATAAAAGCTTTTTTTTTTTTTTTTTTGGAGAGGGGAGGGGGGAGGAGGATATTTTGCTACGCGTATTAAAGGTCTTCAGATAGCTTTTACTAATAAATTAAGTGTCTTTAGTTCGTGGGTTAATTAAGGTAATGAGAAGAACGTGATCTTTAATTAATAAAGTCAAAGAAAGAACATCTCCTTTGCCAGTATGTCAGAGAACTAAAGAAGCACATACAATTAGTTGATACTGCTACGAAACATATCATTGCACGTTAATATGGAGATTTTTAATGTCTGTAATACATTTATCTTATATTAATATGCATGGCCAGATTGCGTACAATAGACCTTTGTGGTCCGGTCCTTCTCCGTACCCCACACATACCGAGAGTTTAATGCACCGGGTTGCCTTTCAAAGTAGTGTAAAAATGACACCAGGTAGCCACTCTAAAAGGGTACTCTTAAAAATTAGCCAGTGCGTCATGAATTTCAGTTTTTTAGTTTAAATTTTCGGGACAAAAATATTAAAAATTGTCCTGAAAATAAAAAAATTAGTTTAAAATTCCAGAATAATATAAGTGTCAGGCTAATTTCTAAATAACACCCTAAAAATGACTATTTTTGCACTTGGCGATAAAGTAGTTACTTTATACTAGCTAGCCGTTAATAGTTAATTGGTAATTTTTATAACTTGGTTTTGCAAAGTTGGCCAGTTAAATTATGTTCTGTGATAAAAAGTAGCAATGAGCTGATGCTTGAGTACACGACACGTAATTAGTCCCTGTTGTTAAATGCTACCATTGCTCTTTCTTTCCGTCTTAAAATTGAACTAGGTACTAATTACTATTCATCCACTTCTCAATCCTAAAATTAATGACTACCTAAAAAAAATAGTGACACCGTCATTGTTGGGTGTGTTTGTGACATCTTAGTTCTAAGGATGTATATAAGCACTAGACGAGGAAAGACCCATATACGGGCCTAATATTGTCGTCTTAAAATTATTGTTTGTCGAGGTTTAATTAACTTTTTGATAAATAAATTGATTCTTATTATATTTATTTAATCACGGATAGAGAATAATATTGGGAATCACAATTTATTTATTTTAATAATTTATTTAAACTTAACTATAAATTATAATCTGTTTAAATCGCTCCCATTAACATAAAAAGATTACGTGCTATAATACCCATTTTTAACATTCATACACATAAACATCAAATTGAAAATTTAATTTCAATGGTACTATTTTCCTATTTGAATATTTTACAAGAGAATACATTAAAGTTACAAATGTCATCTATATTAACAAATTTTCTAGAATAAGAAGCATACTAATATATATGTAAACTATTCCTAAATACTTCTTGGTTTCACAGGAGTTTCAACCGTGGAAACAATCAGCTACTGGATGAAAGTTAACACGAACAACATCATTATTTAAAATACAATAAAAGATGGAAAAAAACTTACTATTGATTTTACTTCATGTCTTATATACAACAAAATCAAGAGAAATTTTTATTACAGTAAATAAATAGAACTTCCAAGGGGACTCTCACCCCTAAAGAGGCAATTTACTACTTCAAACAAAGAGAACCAAAGACACTAAACAAATATTGACATGAGATAAATTGTAGCAATTCAATATAGTAGTTCAAATTATATTTTATTATAACTCGTTTAAAATGATGTTAAATGGTGATAAAATATAAAATATTTGATATAAGTCTATATAAATTATTATAGGATTTTAACTTTTTTCTGAATTAAGGAGATAAGAGATTTTTTATTTTTTTTCTATAGATTTATCATATGTTAATTTTAATAATGAAAGAATATAAAAGTTATAAAAAATAATGTTTATGATAGTTGAAAAGTTATCAGGAAAAAATGAGTTCAAACTATGTAGATTAAATTTTTACATCAATTAAGCATATAAGAGATAGCCCCCTAATACACTATGAACAAATCCATCACTTAAATTAACTTTTGAGATTTAATAAACTATATTTTTTAAAATTACTTCTGAATATGAATTTTTCTAGTTTGAAATCGCCTTCAAATAGTGTGGATAGATGAAAACCTTTTAATTTTAACTTTTAAATTACTTTAATACAGTATAGGTAAATACGAAAATCTTGTAGATATTTACCAATGTCTCCTTTTGTTTCACTATTACTTAAAAAAATAAGTTTACTTTCTCCGTGAAAACTTCTAGTTGACAAAACCAAAATTAATAATTTTACCAAATGAGAAAAAGAACGTTTCAAATGATTATTTGCATGCAGTACTCTCCATAAAAGTAGTCTAATCAACATGAAATAACATATAAAGGAGTGTTGTAGTTATGAGAATGTGTGTCACATGTTGTCGCGCCCCCTTTTTCTCCCCAAACTTAAGAGCGGAGAGATCGGGTTCATGACATTTTGGACCAAACTCCTTTTAAAGGAAGAGTCGCCACCTAACGATTTTTATGGTGCATTAGGGCACCTAGAGTAGTTAACTCATGAAACTAGTTTGTGTTACCAGAGATTGGGTAAGGGCTTGAGGTTATTCTAAGGGGAAGGTATTAGGCACCCCTCAGGATCCACAACTGTGGGTCCCAGCCAAAATGGTTTCGTGAATCCGGACAATAAACAAATAACATGCGAGGCTCACATAAGAGAGGATTTCAAACAAGTATTGAAGTTTTATTGAAAGTTGAAAGAAATCAAAAATAAATATTTGAGGAAATATCCTAGGTTTAAAGCAATATGGATCACATCAATGCAATACCCGATAGGCAGAGCTACACATGGTATTAGCGCACCGGTCATCATATCCATATTCTACTCTTTCCCACCCCGTGAAGGTATTTAAAACGTGTGTTGGTCACGAAACTTATTGTGTGTTATTACCCGTCACATCCTATTAGTCCTGGAGGAGGCTATGACTACTATTCCTAAAGGGTAGGTACTAGGCTGAACCCCTAGGTTTTAGGACAAAATTCTAAACGACAAGCAAAACAATTAGGACTGCAAATACAGGGAACACATAGAGACAAATATGAGGCTCATACATTCCTCTACAAATTATACATACAAATAGCACGACCCAGGCACAAATGAGGTATTGAATTTCATAACCTAAGGCAGGGTGTCTAAGTGAGAATATAACAGCGAGACAGTCTAATTACTGAGTTTTAGAAGAAGTATTTTTTATCAATTTTAGACTTATTATAATTAGCCAAATAATACACATGAGTAGTTTCCAGTTTTAATAAGCTTAATGCATAAGGCTTGCCTAGGCGTGTTAAAAAATGCTCCAGTCACTGTTTTAGTTTTAGAAAAATAGTAAATAGACAGGATGAGTCTGTTTTGAACTTAGTCGTAATGAAGAAGTGAGTATTTGAACGAGCATGGATGCAGATCCTAAAACATGACATCTAAATGCAGGTAGGGTGCAGAATGATGCAAACTTATGCATGCTTTTCTAAATGCGTAAGACGTTTCCAGCAATCAAAATTTATTTTAGCGAGATTTACTTATTTAACAAAACGTACAGAGGCATAATTTTGTTAAGTTGCTGAACCTAGCACATGATTTCTAAGCGTTCATAGCAGTATATTTAACACATGATTTTGGAATAGATAACATGAGCATGTTGAGAATGAAATCATAAGGTAACATGATTTCTAATACAAATCTTGATAGTTGTTGTTATTATTTAACCTAAAACAGGATTTATAGATGTAACAATTGTGAAAATACAGGGGCAGTAATATTATAACAACCGTTTTTATAGTTATTTAACTGTGAACAGGATTTCTAAGTGAACATGAGTATGGTAGAGATGCTGAAATAAACAAGCCTAAAACATGTTCTCTAATGCATGCATGGCAGGTACTCCTAAGCATGGTGACTATTGCAAACATATATAAAATAAATCCTATAACATGGTTTCTACCCGTAATTATACTAAGCATGCATAACCCCACCCATTTCACTATCCAACCCCAAATTCATTTTTACAATTAATTATTATAGACCAACATTACATAAATTACATAAGTAAATAAGAAAATTAAGAAGTTACACTACAAGGAGCCTAACAGTAGGCCCAAGTATCCAGATCCAAACATGACATATGCCATGACTTTTGTAACCCAGGTGTGTCAGAGTTCCTAAGGACCTCAGAGGATCCCAGGCAGTGCTCACACCCAGGTACCCTAGCCAAGAATGAGTAAGTGCAGTGTGGAATGTCAGCTGTGTGTGTGAGAGTTCAATGGGTACTCAAATGGTCTCCAAGGCAATGCTCACACGAAGGGGGCTGAACTTAGAGACTAAGAGTAGTGAGATGTGCTCATGTTTTAAGAAGAATGGAGTTGAAAATGGTTTTAAGAAATAACAGCTTTAGGGGACAGCAGAAGAGTTGTTTTGTGAAAACCCAGTTTGAAGAGGAAAAGAAACAAGACAATCAACCACTCAGAGAACATACACAATTCAGGAGACACATTCAAGGGAACGGGGGGACTGGGAACAAATAAATCACATTAAATCACATAGAAGCAGCCTTGCACACAAGTTGACCTTAGAGTAAGGCTACATGATTTAGATAATCATAGCATAGTCCCTCACAGAGTGTTCATGCCAGGAATCTGATAGCATTAGATTGGGGAGGGGGGTGTCAAACAGAGTCACATATTAGGTCCAGGATTAGGATTACATAATAACTAGGTATTATGGGGTGCATGCTTATAATGTTAGGGGTTAGAGGGTAAGGCATATTCATGATAAAAACATATAAGAAAACACTGGACATGCTGAAATAAGAGGAAGGAAAGTCACATAGACAGAACAGATATGCCAGTACATTAGGAATCAGGCAGAATCATAATTAATCATACAAGGAACGCAATAGACATGTGAGACTAAAGGGAAAGGGGAATTACATAGACAAATATATATGTTAGTTACATGGTAAGCAGTAGAACGACAAGTAGAAGCATAAGAGAAATAACAGAAATCTTAATACGAACTGAAACATATTGTTTTGGATGCTATAAACTTAAACTAGAAACATACCAATCAAGAGTGAGAATAGAACAACAATGTGCAGAGAAGTAGATCAATAGGAAAATAGTATGCAGAGCAATAGAGCAACAATAAGTTACTCAGTCTTGGCTATCAGCCGACTGAGTAGCTAGTGATCAATAAGAGAATATGTGTAGGAAAGCAAGAGAGAGTTCAGAGCAATATGAGTGTTCTTTGTGTGTATGTGGTCGTGTCTTTGCTAATGAATGAATAAAGCATATATAATTTTTGAAAAGCATGCAGAGGAATGATGTAAAAATAATAGTTCACCAGCAATTATAGAAATAAACATCAATTGAAATTGATTAGGTAGACAGACTTCCTTTAGTTAAGGAATCACACCCAAACGGTAACAAGCAGTGGCAATATAAGAAAAGGAATCAAGTAAAGTATATATAATTATAGAAATAAACACAATTAGGATCCAATTAAGACAAGCACTCCCCACAATTATGGAGTCACAGTTCAAACGGATACCACAGTGGTAAATAAGGAAAAAATTAATTGAGAGACTGATTTTAATCGTACAAAGAATAGTAAAGGACAGGGCATGTGATTAAGGATAGGTGCAGAATATATTAATGAAGGAAAGTATATAATTAATTGACAACATAATTATACATAACATAAGGTAGAAAATAATTCTGAAAATCAGTAAGAGATCACTTGAAATCACAGGGAATCTGTTATCCAATAAGGCAAATGTCATACAAATATGCAAAATCACCAAGGAGTTCTAAGGAAAAATACCCAGAATCACAACCTTAAGAAAAATATCACAGTTTTAAGGAGGATACATAAAATCAGTATAGATTATCATGCAAACAATCGATAGAACGAATATTCAGGCCAATTAAACGATAAGTAACAACATATTGGACAAAATCAGTGAAACCCTAAGCAAACATTTAGAGAATAGTAGAAGATTGACAACCCTAGCAATAAGTTAAAGCGAGAATCACAAAGAATACACGGACACTTTCATAAGAAACGAACACGCATGAACATGTAATAAAAGATAGCCTAGAAAGTTAGGGCTTTTTAGCATAATAACTCAGGCAACAAGAAAAGGATAAGAGAATCGTTCAAGCATTGTAAAAATCACTAAGAATCAGAAGAAGAACCGTTTTTGAAAAAGGGTTTGTGAAACCCTAGTTTTTAAAATTGAAAGATCGTTTAAAGATGAGGTTTTTTTCCGGAGAAAAACATAGAAAGAAGCTTCGTAATACTGTAGATCTAAAGTAGATCTAGAATAAATCGAAAGACATAGGGTTAGGGTTTCGTGGAACCCAGAGAAGTAGGAAGAACCTCAAAGACTGCACCGGCTTAAGCCGGAAAAGGTTTTAATCCTTACTCAAACGGCCGGGGAGGCCGGAAAGTGGCATGAGACCATGGGAGATGAGTTAGACCGCTCCAGGTTCGCCTGGGGGCCCTAGAGTATCACCGAACCAGTGCAAGGTAGGTAGATAGCCAGAAGATGGTGAAGAACCATGGTTTCCGGTGAGAGAACTGGCCGGAGAAGGTGAACAGACCCCATCGGAGGAGAGAAGCCAAGGGGAGCTTCTAGAGAGAGTTAGAGAGTAACAGAGAGATATAGAGAGAGATAGATAGAGAGAGAGAGAGAGAGAGAGAGAGAGAGAGAGAGAGAGAGAGAGAGAGAGAGAGAGAGAGAGAGAGAGAGAGAGAGAGAGAGAGAGAGAGAGAGAGAGAGAGAGAGAGAGAGAGAGAGAGAGAGAGAGAGAGAGAGAGAGAGAGAGAGAGAGAGAGAGAGAGAGAGAGAGAGAGAGAGAGAGAGAGAGAGAGAGAGAGAGAGAGAGAGAGAGAGAGAGAGAGAGAGAGAGAGAGAGAGAGAGAGAGAGAGAGAGAGAGAGAGAGAGAGAGAGAGAGAGAGAGAGAGAGAGAGAGAGAGAGAGAGAGAGAGAGAGAGAGAGAGAGAGAGAGAGAGAGAGAGAGATTGGGTCTTGGGAAAATGAGGGGTCGGTTGGGGGGGTTTATCAAATTAATTATGGTAACTTAGATCTGGACCGTTGATCTCATACGATCAACGGTTCAGATCAAGCATGAGGGTTGGGCCGGATAGGATTTAAAGACTGGGCTGGTATTGATTGGGCTAAATGGTCCGATTTTGATTGGATAAAAATCGAAATTAAAGTGGCTAAATATTAAATAACCCGTAAAAATGGCTAAATAATTTATAGAAATGGCTAATAATTATATGAAAATGAAATTGAGGCTAAATATACTAAATTAAAATAATTAATTAGTATTTAAAATATAAATGACTAATTATTGAGTAAAATTAGCATAGAAATAAGTAATTAGGCTATAACTGCAAATTGCAATTATAGTCAAATGGTACCAATTTGGCTAATTTGTGAAATAAATTTGGTCTTAATAGGACCAAAATGATATATTAAACCACGAAATATTTTTGAAATCATTTTTAGTACAATTTATAATCAATTACTAGAGATAAACTACTGGATAAATTAATAAAAATGTGGAAAATTATAGAAAAATACCAATTGTTATAAAAAGCTGATTTTGAAGGTATATATGCAAGTTTAAAATAATTTTGAGGAAAAATTGGGTATCAACACATGTGTATCAATGATAGTTTGCATTTAAGAATTGCAAAACAATGTAGGAATATTTTTGAAATGACATATATGCCCTTGATCGACCATCTTTCTTTTTCTATATAATAGAAAAAATATTAAACCAAAAATCAGGAGCATACATATCCTTTAGGCAACGAGTTCAATTGAATCAGTAACATTTGATACGGAGTATGAATTTATATCTAAAAATCTACCAAATCTGAATAAATATTAAGTTTGAACTCATAATTTTAACAATATAATAAATACAATGTTGAGAATCTTAAAAATTGATTTTATTAAATTTAAATAATGAATCCACCTCTGCCAAAAATGTCTTATTTGGTGTCAAGAAATAATTACTCTATTGTAGAGGTGATTCTTGTACAATCAAACCTGTAACATGATATAATAAAGAAAAAGAATGAATATGCGTGTAGAGAACCCTACTTTGAATAAGTTTTCAAGGTTTTCCCTTGAGAGTCAGATCATGACCTGTTTCAATAACCTTTTGAATGAGTGAAACATCAGGCATAATGAGTACCTAGTTCGGGGGACAGGTTATAGCTTTCGAGCGAGAAAACTTATCGACGATTTGTGCAGGATTGACCACTCAGGCATCCAACTTGTGTAAAATCATATTTTGAAGTTTTTCCCTGCCTCACAAGGACACACTTTGAGTCCCAAACTTTTTGACTAAAGCAATTGTTGGAAGTTCAACATGGTGGTTGTTTGACAAAAAAGTATAATTTTTTTTGCTAAACTAATATAAAAGATAGGAAAGGTAAAGGGTAAATTCTAATCAAATATAATAAATCTTCGATCTAACACGTGCTTATATAATAATGTCGAATAACGCATAGAACCAATTATGATGGTATTAAATGAAGTTATCAAGAATGAATGGAGGGACAATAATGAACCATAAATATGTAAAATGATAATAAATGTAAATATGAAGAACAATTCACCCAAATATTAAATGATGCGGATGATTCTTCTATCTCACAACAACGTGAGACAAATGGAAATGGAAGTAAACAAAGCATTCTCGGATATGATGCATGGAAAGGTAAAATAAACAACAAATCGATTCACTGTGGAGAGGTAAAGTTTTGTATTATCTCTTAAGAGTCAACTTTTCACAAGAGTTCTTATGGGAGTCAATCTTACATGCCTTTTGTCCCCTTTCTTTTACTATTTATATGAGATATTTCCAAAAATCCTAAAAAGTACAGCAGATGGAATATTTAATAGAGTATTCTCTTTGATAGTTCCAAGACTATACTAGCCGTTATTCCCATTCTTCGCTACTCGACCTCGGCCTTAGTGGCTTTCTCGACGGTTCCTTGTTGTTAGGCCCCATGGTTGACCTCAGCCCAATCGCCCACGTTGAGCCGCAATTCACACACTTGATAACTTCTCTGTACCGAAAATTTTACAGGCTGATTTTGACCCATACAGTAGTTTGGAACATCCACGAGGACACCTGATCCACTCTCCCTTCCCTCGGTAAAGATGAATTTCAAATCATTTGAACAAACTTTTGAGAAATATTGTTATTTAACCTAAACTACATAGAATACTATAAATAATTTCTTTTTTAATTTGCAATATAAAAAATGATTGCAAAGTTATAATCAATGAAAAATATACTTGATTCTCCATAATAACACAATTTTTAAATTGTGACACAACTAGTTTTAAATTTGTTGGATTAATTTTCCTTTTTTATATCATGTTTTATCGCTCATTTTATTGCAAACCATTTTTATTTTATTTTATGAAATATAATATAAGAAAATGGTTCACATATGATTAACAATGTTTTTAATATCTACCCAAATAAATAGTTTCTTTCATCTTAAAGAGAGGAAAAGAGTGTGAATATAAAATATAATAATTAACTATACGTCCAACTTTTTTAATTAGGAAATCAAATACAAGAACAACAAAACTTTGAAAGAAAAAGGAGCCAAAAGGAGTAATTCAAAAATTTGTTGGTGCTAATTTTCTTTCCAAAAAGGGGATATAACTTAAGCCTTAAATAAAAAACTCAACACAGCTTGTGAATAAAAATATAGGCGACAAATGACAGATGTCAATCGATGATTGGTTAATTTGAAAACATCTACCCGCATAAGACTTTTCTCTTTTGTCTTTCATCTTAGTTAAAGATTACACAATACAGTAAAGATTGCTTATTTTGTCCGAAGCTCTGCACTCTACGCCTCCACTCAAACTATTTCTTCTCTCTCTACTGTATCTACTATTCACTCTCCATTTTTTCCTCTGTAACTGTGTGACTGTGTGTACATACATATAAAGAAAAGGCGAAGAGAGAGAGAGAGAGAGAGAGAGAGAGGATTATATGAGGAAGGAGTAAAGCGAAATCCATTTGACGACAGCTAGAAGTTAGTCCACAGTACATTGTAGGGTTTTCTTTGAAATTGGGGAAAACCCTTAAAAACACAATCTTTAGAAAAAAAAATTAAAAGGGGTTTTAATTGTTTTTTCTAACTGACATTCAGCTTAAAGAAAATCGAAATGTCGGTTCGGATATGAACCGGATATTCGCCGATCTAGCTCGGCAATTCAAGATCTTCGCCTTCACATTGCTTAGGTGGGTTTTGATTTCTATGATCCTGTATCATTTCTCGCTATACCTAATTGTTAGGGTTTTTGTGTTCAATGAATAATTTTTATCATTTTTGCTCGGTTTGACTTGTGAAGACTTCAATGTTTTACTTTCTATATTTACAATGTCCTACATTGCCTTTTTGGCATTTGAAATTATATTTGCCTGTAACTGGATCTGAAGAAAATGTGCTTTTGAGCAAGGTATATTCGGTTATCACCCATTTTCAGATAAGATCTATCTGTTAAATTGTCCCACATTGGTTGAGGGAGTGGGATGTTATCTATTATATGGTATTGGGAAACCGCCGCTTCATGAGCTAGCATTTGGGATTAAGTTAGGCCCAAAATCCATTTTCCTGACATGGTTTCAGAGCTAGACCCATCAATATTCTCGGTTTACTCAATGTTGGCCCCTTATATTATGCTTTCCACGCTCCAATTAACTAAGGCCTGGGCATTCCGAGGGTGTTAGATTGTCCCGCACTGGTTAAGGGCTTGAGCTGTTATCTCCTTATATGATCTTAGGCAATCTCCCTCATGAACTAGTTTTTGGGCAAAGGTCCATCTTGTTGACACTATTATCTTTTAAAAGCATGTCTCATTTCCTTCTTTTGTTATGCTTATGAAACTGCTGAATACTACTGCTTCTGAACGTAGACTTAATTCTCTTTCTATTATATATCTGTGGAACAGTTGTGTGCTTTAGATTTGGAAGTGGTTTATGCTTGTCGTTGACTATATTTTTCTGAAATTTAAAAGGCGGGGAGGTTATATGAAAGAAGCTAAAGGGAACATTGTGCTGATTTAGTGAGGGTGAGGGAAAAGATGGAATCTGATTCACTCCTTGATTATGCGGTCTTCCAGCTGTCACCAAAGCGCTCTAGGTGAGTGGTAGATATGCTTTTGTTTATGTATGAAAACGGTATATGAATTTGCTAATATTTCTTGTATTGTTGGAATTGCTTGGGCAGATGCGAATTGTTTGTTTCTCGTGGTGGAAACACAGAGAAACTGGCATCAGGATTGGTAAAGCCCTTTGTGACTCATCTAAAAATTGCAGAAGAGCAAGTTGCATTGGCAGTTCAGTCTATCAAGCTTGAAGTTGAAAGGCGCAGAAAGGCTGAATCATGGTTCACAAAAGGAACCCTGGAGAGGTAATGGCTTCTGTAGCTTGCCTGAAAAAAGATGGGAAAATGAAGAATGATTTGATTTTGTTTCTTCTTTGCAGGTTTGTGAGGTTTGTCAGCACGCCAGAAGTTCTGGAGCTTGTCAACACATTAGATGCGGAAATGTCTCAGCTTGAGGCAGCCCGAAAATTATATTCGCAGGTGGCAAACGCTATCATGACATGAACTCCACTGTAACCTTCATTTAGAAATGACTAAAATTATCGGATAATAATAGAATTTGGTCCTTTATTTCAGGGAACGGGCGACCAGTTTAATGGGACTGGTAAGCTTACCTCATAACCAAATTTGGCTTTCACATTTTATTAAGTACTTCATGCCTGTAACCTCAGAAGAACACGACTGCTTGTGTCACCTCAATGATCTTCTGCACTGGCTAAGCTAGCTACCTCCCTTCTCGTCTAATTAGTCATCTCCTTAAATTTCTATACATTCTCTCTTGGTGGCTGTTGCTGTTTCCCTTTTAGTATCACATCATGCTATTCATAATTTTCACCAGAAAGCATATGTAAATACTGAAGTTATCTCTAGATTTTGGTTTTCCATCTTACTAGGGTCTACATTATAAGCCAAGGTTAGGATTGTCAGTCGTGGAGATATGATGGTGTCTGCATGGTTTATATGTCTGTTATCTGCTGAGACATGTTGAGATAAGACCATAAAACCTAAATAAACTACCAAATCCATTTTCATAAAGAAATACCTTTTACTTTTAGTTTGATAGAGAAAACATGAAAAAATTACTGACAAATATAATTGTGTTTTATACCTCTAACTGATTTTGTTCTCAAAAAAAAGAGGGAAGGATGAGGAGACCTAGAGCCCGTTTGGATTAGCTGATTTGAAATAGCTGATAAGTATTAGGTGCTTAAAAGCACTTTTTAGTGCTGAAACTGATCTATTAAATAAGCAGTTACGTGTTTGGATAAAAGTGTTGAAATTAATAATAAGTTGTTGCAGTATTTGATAAAAAAGTGATGATAAGCTCTTTTTCTGTTAAAATGACTTAAATAACCTTAGATCTGTTTACACTTATAAGGGCGTAATTTCTTCAAAATTTTAGATTACAAATCGATCCAAATACAAAATATTCTATTTGTCATTTTATTTTAAATATAACAGTGCGTAGATAAGATAACTTTTATGATAAATATAATTTTATTTTATGATAATCATATAATCATAAGTTATAATAATTAATAAATTGATAAAACTTTCTCAGTAAAAAATAAACCTAAATAGAACAAAATATTTGAAGAGAACAAACATTGATACTCCAAAATTTTGATATGTCCTCATTTATTACATACAGTTGATTAAACAATCACATTAATATAAATATGCAAAGGAATAAAGAATTTGCTTATCTTAAATACTCAATGAGAATTGCAGACTTGAAGAGGGGTAGGTTGAAATAGTAGTTGAGGCAGTGAGTATCGATGTAAGAGTTTTGTTCTAAAAAAGAATATTTTAAGGATAAAATAGTAAAAATTTTGGTCAAATTTAAAGTGCTTATAAGCTAAAAATTCATAAGTTGGGGGTGACCAACTTATGGCTTTTGGCTTATTTTTGACTTATAAGCACTTGGCTTATAAGCATTTTTAACTTTACCAAACGCGTAGATAAGCCGAAAAGTGCTTATACGCTAGTTTGACCAGCTTATAAGCTTAGCCAAACACCCTCCTAGTCCTCTTCTATTTATTCGTCCTCATTAAGAAAAAAGTGGCATACTCATGGATTGGCAAACTCATTAATTACCCTATTGGTAGAGAAGAGGTTCACTATCTCCAATACTTTAGCATTTTTCACTGTTCTTATATGTTAGCTGCATATCTGTTAGCTCATGCATCCCGTGCACTGTCTTCACGACCAGGATTCTTAATACCTAGAAGCTGCGTAAGTTTGGGGCTTAATTACTCTTCTCTTCCATAGAGACCAAAGGTTAACCTTTGTCTATAAATGGATTAGCCATCACCATCCATGATCACTTTGATGACCAAAGATGCCACGGGAACTAGCACTTTCTTCTATTTCTCGTTGTTCCCTGTGGACACTATACAGTATTGTATAGTTGAACTGTAAAGATCAGCTTACAAAATGAATAATCCTTGTATCACACTGGTAATTAAAGGTTAGAAATAGATTGCATGTTGTTAGATCCTGTGATCAAGATGATAAAGCTTACAAAATGAACAGACTGCTTTTGGCGTATTTGGGTAGTCATCAACGTCTTTTATAAACATCCAATAAATGTTAGTTTTGATAAGTCTTTGTTTTCTTTAATACTGTTGTAGCAAACCGTGAAGTCTGAATTTGTAAGAAAGTTTTTTCTTTATGTAGCTGTACCAACTCTATTGATTCCATTTTTCATGTGGAAATGATCAAGAAAGAAAAAATTTCATGCCTCATGTGGAAGCTTTGCTGCCTGGCCCCCGAATTAATTCTTTCATCTTATATATCGCTTTTGTTAAATTTGGGCATGAGAAGTGAAGACTGAATTTATTGAGAATTATCTTGTTTAAACATCACTGATTCTACGGCCCTATAGTGGTCTTTATCTGACAACCTTTTTGCTTTATTACTTATCCAGGTAGTGGTGGATCTGGGGTTACAATAGCAGCTGATGCGACAAAGTAACTTCCTCACTCTGCTTCTTCACGCATCGATTGCTTGTTAGTTGGTTTTCTGGTTGGCTGCCCAGTAAAGCATCTTCATTTCATGTTCACTACTACCTATTTACAGGAAGGAGCTACTGCGAGCCATTGATGTGAGGCTTACTACCGTTCAGCAGGACTTATCTACTGCTTGTTCTCGTGCAGCAGCTGCTGGTTTCAATCAGGAGACAGTATCTGAACTTCAAACTTTTGCAGAACGGTTTGGTGCCCCTAGATTGAAGTAAGATTCTGGTGCTTTGACTTTGTTCATAGATTTCTCAGCCCCTCCATCCCTCCCTGCATATCTGCTCGCAGAAGAATTATGGCTCGCCAAAATATTCTAGTTTTTGTAGTTCACGTAGGAGGGCATTGCTGTTCGGATTCTGTGTTTCTGCCAAACGACAGTCAGCTGACCATTGTGTTTAATTTAGCTGGTTAACAAAGAAAGGGGAACAATGTTTGGTTCAGGGTATTCCTGTGAGATGCAATTTTGGTGGTTTGTTGATGTTGACTGAGAAAGCAAATAGCTGACCAAGCGATGTTGAGGCGCATTAAAGCTTCCCTTTTTCTTAAGGATCCTTGACCTAGTCCAAATGAAACTTGACTCGTTGAAGCCCAAAATTGACTATAGTGATGGCTCAACAAATAGCAAAGTTATACCAATATTGTGTCCTTTTATCGCGTGGTAAGAGTAGATAAAATTTCTCGTGCTTGGTTTCAGAGTGGTAATATTTTCTAAGATCAACAGGAGTAATTGATTGATCTAGTAAAATGGAGAACTGTATACCTCTCTAGTCCAGATGGTAGTGAAGTAGTTAGATTCTCAGCACCTAGATAAAGGCAGGTCAAAACCTGGGAGAAGCTGGAAGGAGTGGTCACTGAAGCAAACCGTGTTTCCAGAAACTCCAACTGAGCTATCTCCAAGGTCCAGGGTAAAGCACACCGACAAGACCTGAGAGACCTTAATCAACACATCAAAGATAAAAGACACCTATCTGATTATGAATGTTAGAACAAGACTTGAGGAAATAAAGTGAAATTAAGAAAAAGGAGATCTGCTGTATTTTGGGCCTAACTGGCAAATGTGCATTGGGGAATTTTATTCAAGGTCATATAGCTCTTAATATTCTACTTCTTTTGCATTAATATAATTTGTGCCACATTCTGATTTTGAAGTATGATGCTGATACGGTGATACCAACCACTTTAATCATTGATGAGTGGGTTAGCTTCTTAGATGACCCACAAACTAGTGTCCATGACCATTTTGGATTCAAAACATCCGTTGCGAAGTATGGTGAACTTAAAATGAAAGGGCGCAATTAAGATTCTTTCTCTGACGTCGGGAATGCAGAAGGTGTATCCGGGTTTCTCTTTGTTCCTGCAGTTTTCCCCACGTAAAATTGGAAGAGTGATTCTGACGTGTCTATAAGGACATCCACTGCACAGTTGAATTTAACCATAAACTCCAGGTCCTTTCTTTACTTGCACAAAAATGTTTGGTCATAGCAATAGGATAATATTTCTTGCTCTGCTGTTTGTGTCAGCGGGATTTATTCAATCTAGAGTTGACTGCTGAGATCTAAATAAATGAAATCTTCTTGAGCTACTTTATGTATCACTTTTGTGCCAACGCCCTTTGGTTGAAACAACTGATTGCACTGGTTAAACTAGTGAGAGGCTATACTCCTTTAGTTTTTATTTCTGAGTATTTAGTTTATCAATAGGCAGCCTATGAAGTACTAGTACATTCCTTCTGTTTGACCAATTATAGGAATGGTGTCAGGAAAAGATAGTGCAGAGAGGAAATAAAACTTTTATGTTGCTTTCTTCCTGGTCACTTAAATAACTGGAGAATAAGAGAGTGATTTAATGCAACTTTCCTGTCTATTTGGATAGGAAATAAATGGAGATGAAAATCTATGTTGCGCGAACTCTCCAAAATGAGGCCGCACCCGCAGTGGCGGACTCGGGATTTTGTGCAAGCAGGTTCAATCTTAGAAGTATATAACTTTAGTCGTAAAAAGTAGTTGTCAAGTGGGCTCAAATAAACATTTATACAAAATTTACACAGCTTTAATCATAATTTATACATATACACAGTATTATTTTTTGGCGGAGCGGGTACAGTTGAAACCGCTAGCCACCACTTGGGTTCGCCACTGCGCACCCGCGTCGGATCCTCCAAAAATACACTATTTTTGGAGGATTCGACACGCACCCAATAACATTTTCGGAATGTCCGAGCAACATAGATGAAAATTAAATGGAGCTAAAATTGAAGAAATTATATCTTGTTTGACAAGGGGGAATTGAAACAAATAGCTTCTCTTTAATCAAACCTGCTATTATATGTGCTTTATTTAATACTGTTTAATGAGATCCCATTGTGGTTATTAGAAATATGCTGTGCTTGTTTAAAAAAAAAAGAGATTATTGTTTGCATATTGTAGCTTAGTTTTTATATATTACAAACGTCAATTAAGAACCATAAAATGTTTTGACTTATATAATATTTTTCTCACAATTAATAGATATCAATTAATTTAGCTAATTAAATTCCACCTATATTTGTTTGTCCCATTTTTTATTTTTTCAACAAATAGCTTCTTTTTAATTAAACCTGCTATATGTGCTTTATTTAATACTGTTTTATGCGATCACACTGTGGTTATTAGAAATATGCTGTGCTTGTTTAAAAAACAGAGATTATTGCTTGCAAATTGTAGCTTAGCTTTTTTATATTACAAACGTCAATTAAGAATCATAAAATGTTTTGACTTATATAATATTTTTCTCACAATTAATTTAGCCAATTAAATTCCACCTATATTTGTTTGTCCCATTTTTTATTTTTTCAACAAATAGCTTCTTTTTAATTAAACCTGCTATGTCTTCTTTATTTAATACTTTTTATTTAATCAAAAAGTTGATTTGCGTTTTTCTATTTTTTTTCCAGGGAAGCCTGCAACAAATTTTTAACATTAAGGGAGAGGCGACCAGAATTGATCAAGTCACGAAAGGTGTCTGAAAGAGATGACGGAGCCGTACGTTGCTCTTATGGATCCGACATGTCTATCGACGAGGACCCCACTACTCCAGACCAACGACTTTCTGGGTCCCACTCTGCCGGCCCCCAGAAGTCCTCAACGTGTCAGCAACCAAAACCTCCTTTCATTGCCTCCACTTCGCAATGTAATAGCAGAGAGTCCAGCGTGGAACCAGTCGAGAACAACAACGAGAAAGGCTTCATTGTTGAAAAGGAAAAGGAGCAAGAAAAAGAGGAAGAGAAATCCTCTGATCAACCTCAAGGTCCTCAACTGAAAAGGAGGCTGAGCGTGCAGGAGCGAATCAACTTATTCGAGAACAAGCAGAAGGAGAATTCTGGGGGAAGTGGGAAAGCTGCTGTGGCAAAAGCCCCAGATCTTCGTAGGTTGTCATCTGATGTGTCAGCCCCGCCGGTGTTGAGAAGATGGAGCGGTGCTAGTGACATGAGCATTGATTTGGGTGGTGACAGGAAGGATATAGAGAGTCCTCTATGCACCCCTTCTTCTGCCTCTGTTTCTCAGTCTAAGTCCAATGAGCAGAAGTCGTCGAGTTTGACTGATGCAGCAAGTCTTGAGACTAATGCTGATCTGCAGGAGGAAGCTGATGGGGCGAAGCTTTTGACTGATTCTTCTAGGAGTATTCAAGATTCTACCAAGATCATATCAAACTCAAATTTGGGCATCTTTGATAGTGATCAGGGTCGTGGGAAGATCAGGTCAAGCTCACATATCAGTGGGGCTGAGGATAGGAGTGCAAAAAATCAACTGGATTCTGGAGGGCCATTTGCTGAGGTTGGTTTGACAAGTAACGCAAACTTCAAAGTTTCTCAAGGGGATAATGAGGTTGGGCGGAGCAAAGGACAAACTAGTCATCAGGTTATTGGCCTGAAGCATCATAGTAGTCTACTAGAGCAATCTGGAGCTGCGCAAGCTGAGATTTGGCATCAGAAGAAGGATACTGTATCAACTGATCATTTGGTTTCTAAGCGTGATAAAGCTCCTCAAAGGACCGCGGTGGCCTCTGCACACTTGGTTAGTGGTTCAAGCTCAACAGTTACAGAAACTCCCGCTGCTCAAGTGCTTGAAGCTAATACACCGTATCTGCCGTCAAGACGGCTATCACTTCCTGAATCTGAGGAAGTTGAAAAAAATAAGTTACACCCATCTGAGAAATTAGCTAGTGCTTCTCAATCAAAGGTCAAAGAGCTTGGACAAGTACCAATGAAATTTATGAAGCAAGGTGGTGCTAGTGAATTGGTTAAGAAGACTCAAGATAGGATGGACGAGATCATGACTGGAACTAGCAAAACACCGCTGTCAAGTAAAATGGTTTTAGAGCCTGAGGGGCTTGACTCATTTTTGACACCTCCTATTGAGCAAGTTCAGAGGGTACGGCAGCCCAAAGCAAACCAAGAAATGAATGATGAGTTGAAATTGAAAGCTAATGAGCTAGAAAAGCTTTTCGCTGAGCACAAATTACGTGCTCCTGGCGATAAATCTAATTCTACCAAGAGAAGCAGGCCAGGTGACGTGCAAAGCCGTCCAGTTGCTAGTTCATACTACAGGAAATCTGTGATAGATAATTCTAATGTTGGAATTTCTGACAATTACACGTCCAGTGAACCTGCCTCAAATTCCAATGATGTTTTAAATAGGAGTTTCTCTGAACTAAGTTTTTCGGATGGTTCTCGAGGGAAATTCTATGAGAGCTATATGCAGAAAAGGAATACCAAACTCCGAGAAGAATGGAACTCTAAGAGAGCAGAGAAGGAAGCCAAACAGAAGGCTATGGAGGATAGCCTTGAGAGGAGTAGAGCTGAGATGAAGGCCAAGTTTGCTGGGTCTGCTGATAAAGACAGTATGGTTTCTAGTTCTCGTCTGCGTGCTGAGAGACTCAGATCATTTAATTCGAGGTCTATTCTGAGGAGAGACCAGGTATAGTTCTTTTTCTATTCTTTAATAGATGCAGCAATACCTACTCATACATAACATAGCCATTTCTATTTCTTGTTCTGTCTGTTGGTTTGGTTCTCTTGCATTACATGTAACTGACCCTGAAACAATTTATCTTTGCAGCAACAGTTAGTTTTTGAGCAAAGTGATGACGAAGAAGATATGTCTGAATTATCAAAGCAGAAAAAATACAGTGAGGATAGGTCTTTCGACGAAACATCTTTCGGGGATGATGTTCGTAAGAACTCTCGGAGTAAGAAGCCTTTACCTGTCAAAGGTTTGTCTTCATCAACACCTCGCATCACAGTAGCACCTGTTCCAAGGTCTTCTGGGAAAGCTTCTAGTAATACATCAGGTAGGCGAAGAATTCAATCTGAAAATCCTCTGGCGCAGTCTGTCCCAAACTTCTCTGATATGAGAAAGGAGAACACCAAGCCTTCTTCCACAGCTGGTAAGACAACTCGTTCACAATCTAGAAACTACACCCGTAGCAAAAGCACAACTGAAGAGATACCCCTTGTCAGGGAGGACAAATCACGAAGATCACAATCCTTGAGAAAAAGCACCGCCAATATGGTGGAATTAAGGGAGACATCCGCTTTCGATTCTGAGGGTGTTGTTCTGACACCTCTCAAATATGACAAAGATGAGATGGAGCGGGATATCACTGAAAAATTTCCAAAAAGTTCAGGTTCAAAGACTTTACTAAAGAAGGGCAAGAATACTGACTTCAGCTCTAGAGGTGGTCTTACTAAGACAAGACCTTCTGCTGCATCTAAGATTGTGGATGACGATGACGATGACGAGTACGATGATATGGTATTTGAGCCGGAAAACTCAGAAGGCAGGGGCCAGGATGAAGAAGAGGAAGAATTTGAGAACATGACAGCTGATATGCAGGAAAACTTTGACAATGGGGAACCAAGGCTGAGCCATGATT
The DNA here is from genome assembly GCA_005239495.1 of Nicotiana undulata. Classification (NCBI taxonomy): domain Eukaryota; kingdom Viridiplantae; phylum Streptophyta; class Magnoliopsida; order Solanales; family Solanaceae; genus Nicotiana; species Nicotiana undulata. The sequence continues at coordinate 39,235 of ML289171.1, forward strand.
CAGATAAATTGGAAAACTCCGGATCAGAAAACGATGGTGTTTCAAGATCATTTTCTCAAGTGAACTCTGCTTCAGAAGCTGTATTGCCTTCTGTTGTCACTTCCAAGTTGTTATCTGGTGGACTTGTACAAGATTCACCGGGGGAAAGTCCTGTCTCATGGAATACACATGCTCATCACCCATTTTCGTATCCTCATGAGATGTCTGATGTCGATGCATCCGTGGACTCTCCTGTGGGAAGTCCTGCGTCCTGGAATTCACATTCTCTAAGTCAAACGGAGAGTGATGCAGCTAGAATGAGGAAGAAATGGGGAATGGCTCAGAAACCTATGCTCGTGGCAAATTCTTCTCAACATCAATCGCGCAAGGATACAGCCAGAGGATTTAAACGGTTTTTGAAATTTGGGAGGAAAAATCGTGGCACAGATAGTCTAGTTGACTGGATTTCTGCTACCACTTCTGAAGGAGATGATGATGCAGAAGATGGACGTGACCCTTCTAATCGATCCTCAGAAGATCTGAGAAAGTCAAGAATGGGCTTCTCACAGGAGCATCCATCTGATGATAGCTTTTATGAGAATGAGTTTTTCAGTGAACAAGGTGAAATAATATGATTCACTCCCTAAAACAAAACATCTAGTTTCTGTATGGTGGATATTTATTGTTGCCTCAAGAATAGCTTCTGATGCTCGATTCTGTTTCTTGAGTTTAACATTTCTTATTTCTCTTTTTGTGGGTACATTAATACTCGGAAAAGTTAGCTGCCAGCACCTGACAGTAGTACGATCATTGTGCTGTTTTCTTGTTTATTAAGTGAAGATCCAGGGAGGATATCAAAATTCTTAACATAATAGAAAAATAGTAGGAAATGTCGGGAAGCAAAGGCGAGCCTCAATTCTAGCTTTATCTGTTATTGGTGGTAGTTTTGCACATGGTCTTTGTGTAGAGAACGAACCATATTAAAGGAACTTAGCAATGGGGTTTGAAGTTTAGTTCATACCTTAAACTAGGATAACTGGAATTCAATTTGTTTGGGAATTGCTCAGCTGGTGCTCTTGCATGTCCACTTTGCTTTTGATTCCATCTTTTTTGTTTGTTATTCTTCAGCCTTTCAACTTCAGTATAGAGCTTCTTCAAGTCACTAACCAATGATCTTTTCTTCTGGCAGTTCAATCCTTGCGCAGCTCAATCCCGGCACCTCCAGCTAACTTCAAATTGCGGGAGGATCATTTATCAGGGAGCTCAATAAAAGGTGACCAGCTAGTATAAGAAGTTTGTCCTTCCTGTCTTATTGCTTGTGTTTTGTGCATAATAAAATGTCATTATGTGAAGAAGTCATCTCGGCTGAAGGAGAAAAACTAAATATAAAAAGTTTAGAAAGCCTCTTATATTTAGCCTTGGCCTATTTGCAACTTAGCTCTATTAAATTGTAACCATAAAGGTCATTTTCAATTTATGCATTTAAGTCACAATCCTGACTTACATTAGGAGGTTGAACATGGACTTACATTAAGAGATTAAACATGGAGGAAAAATAAAGCTTTGTTTTGTTTGGGTTGGTCAAAGAGCACTCCTTACTAGCTTCATCTGACAGTTCGTTTTGACGCTTCTTTTTGGTCTTGTTAGACATATTTTTGTTGGGGTCTGCTCCTTTAATCGAAACTTATATGTTTTTAAACAGATATCCTTGTTTATGTCACCAGCTTAAATTATATGGAGTCTATCTAGCTCTAGTTCTGATGGGAGTATGTCAAAATTTGGATTCTAAACGGTAACGATCATTATACCATCGCGGACTGTTCACAAGAAGCAAAACTTAGCCAACAACCTAAACCTTGCAATATTCTGCTTAGAACTGAAGAATACAGTTGTACGAGCCTATAGACAGATCCTGTTCAACTAAGGTCGTAACCTTGCAAAAGTTCTGCTTACTACCAAAAATATTCTCTATAAGACATTCTTCTTATTATCAACACACAGCACTCTATCATCTGTGTAGTGTTAGCATATATAAGCAGTAAGTTGGATGCTTCCCTCTTCTTCTTCTTGCCCTTCCTGAGCCGAGGGTCTATTGGAAACAGCCTCTCTACCTCCATTAGGTAGGGGTAAGGTCTGCGTACAGACTACCCTCCCTAGACCCCACATGTTGGGATCAAACTGGGTTTGTTGTTGTTGTTGTTAAGTTGGACATAAACTTGTGCGAATCAGACTTGGTTATTTTCTTCCCCGTGAGTTCTTATGTAGCACTGATCCAATCTAAGGTGATTATCAAAATATATAATACACAGAATATATAACTAACTTAATGATCACACTAGTTCTGATGCAGAATTTATAAATAAATCTTAATGCTTCCGTAATTTGAGGATATGCGCTCTTAACTTTTGTCACTTCCTAATAATTTTACAGCTCCAAGATCCTTCTTCTCCTTATCGACATTCAGAAGCAAGGGAAGTGACTCAAAGCCAAAGTGACTATCCGAAGCCAAAGATAACTATTTCAAAGGATAAAGTTCCACTAATGCTTGGAATTGCCTTGTGATTGTACCAAGCTTCAGACAATATTTCGCAGCAAGAGGTTGAGGTAGATGAGCTACAATCGTCGAAATATGATGTATACTTGTACTTAGTAATCACGGGGCAAGCTTGTGAAGCCTTTCTCGTGCTTAGCTGCTTCTAGTAGTTGTCTCAGAATATATGTTGTATATTGTCTTCAGAGGACACTGGCGGAATATTAATGTGATTTTGGTAGTCATAGCATTCTTTCTTATGTTGTTATTTACTCTTGATTTATGGTAAATATCAGAAGTTAAATTCTGTTCAATCAAGTATTGGCAGTTCAGAAAGGTCCAGGGTTGAGCTATTTGATTATGCTACCTTTACCTTTGTATGATACATACTATGACAGATTTGATATCTGGTTGCACAATTTTGTTGCTTAGACGGCTAGACCCCTTTGGATATTTTACAATGACAGACATAAAAAGAACATTTGTCTTCATACCAAGTATAGCTTGCTGTCCAAATTTGCATATATTGTTGAAGGAATGTCTTAAAATTATCTTCTTCTTTTCTTAAAATCACAATTATAGGATGCTGTCCAAATTTGCATAGAAATTGTTGAAGGAATCTCTAAAAATTATGTTTGTTTTCATACCAAGTGTAGCATGCTGCCAAATTTGCATAGAAGTTGAAGGAATGTCTAAATCATCCAGTCAGTGCCTTACTCATGTTAGGGAAATTTCTTTAATCCTTGTTGCATAAATTAATTAGAGCTGGTTCTAAAGCATCTCCACGGACACGGAGTTATTGAAGGGTGCTTTATAGTAAAAATAGCACGAGCTAGCCAGTTTTCGGACTGGTAAATTGAAAGATAGCCAGCGTTTGCAAAGTCCTTGAAAAATAGTCACTATTTTGCTGTAACAAGGAAAGTTCTAGCATAATATACTGGAGATTGGTGCATCTATGTATGAACTTCGAGCATATTATGCTGGATCACCAAAATGGAGTGTCGTGGAATGATTGAAATTCTTTTAATTTTATGCTAAAGTGCAGAACTAAAAATGTATTAATCGACCACCAAAATGTAGTACGGCAAGATGATTAAAAAAAATTCTTGAGTTTGAGCTCTGACTTGACAATCTTTCGGTGGAAAATTTGAATATGATGGGGAACTAAGAAAATAACAGTCCATTCAAAATGTATAGGAGAGATCTCCTTGTGACATTTGGATACATGATGTTTGATTTGCAGGAAAGGACACAGAATTACATTAATTTTCCGGGGGATCATTTTCGCTTGTTTCGTTGTCGGAGTGCATATTGTTTTATCGTTTAATTGACTTGTTCTAGAGGGAGGAACATGAGATTAATTAGTTTAGTAACGAAGTCATGATATACCTCTTTCTATAATTAAGTTATTGAAACAATGTCCTCTTTCAAGTGGCATTATACAAGATACAGACATGAACAAAGTTGATTCACTACGTAAAAGCCGTTAATTCACTAATTCCTACGTTTTTGCATGGAAATCTGACCCCCTCCTGATGGGCGGAGGCATAAGTCGACCTACGGGTTCGGCCGAACCCAACAAGTTTTGTTTAGATAGTGTATTAGGTGTTTTGAATTCATGATATATGTATAAATATTAAATCTAGAATCCAGTCATTAACACTTGAAGTCGTGATCCCAAGAGGGATAATTTTCTTGATAAATTTTTTTTCTTAATAAAACAGCTGGAGTTGAATGTTACTTTAACCAAAACGACCAAATCACATATTGTCAAAATTAATAGTTCCCACTACTATGTGATTAAGAGTTTGAACTTAACATAAATCTAAAAAGTAGTTTAATGTACTAAGCTCACATTACGTGCGAATTTCAGAAAATAGATCATATTAGGTCCATTGTACACAATCTTACTTTGTATTTATGCAAGTCATTTCCACGATTTAAATCCAAGACTATTTATGCAGCCTTATCTTGCAATTTTTGCAAGAGGTTTGTTTTCACGTCTTGAACGCGTGACTTCATTTGGGACGGAGCTAGAATGTCGGCTACGAGTACGGCTGAACCCAATAACTTCGGTTCAAACCCTCCATTTGTCTTAGCAAAATCCATTGAATATATACATATTATTAATTTAGAAACCCATAACTTAAAATGATTACAATTTCGAACTCATAAGCTTCAAATCTTTGGCTCCGCCTCAGAACTTCAATGTTATATGGCGACAACTCTTACCTCGGTGCCTAGGCTCCCCCTCTGCCCAATGTCTAGACCACAAATCATTCTCACGCCGGCTGGTCAGCATATCCTATAAACTAAAAGCCGGCCTACCAAAGTCACTAATTAAAACTAAGTGACCTAAGATAAATCTTTTTTTTATCTTCTCTATAGATTACGAGAGCAGTCGACCAGTCATCAGCTTCATTTATAGAAAATGATAATTGGTCAATCATATACAGTATATACAGTAGAAAATGATGATCGGTCAATCAAAGCTCTCTATAACAGCATCCTTATATAACAATACTTCACTATACAAGCCAAGCTTTCCGGAACCAATTCTCATGTTATATAATAATATATGCTTTCTATAACAACACTTCGCTATGTTATAGAGAGGTGTAACTGTATAGTCGTGATTCGTGAAATACTTAAAACTTTACAAAGTTTGACAAACACAAATGCAAAACCACTTATTGTTGGTCTTCGAGAAGTCAGAAGGCATCTTAATAAGGCGGATTGATCAAAGGCATTTTGTTGTTCAAAAACATTCATCCTAGGAAATATTTGCTAAGAGAGAGCTGTAAATACCTTTTTATGTTCATATTTGTCTACTACCATTCTATAACTTGAAAAAGACAATCAGAATTCTTCATCATCAACAGCATTAATCCAAATGGCTCATTCTGAGTTTTCATCTTCCACTAGGCAGAGACGCCATACTACACCTGTGGTGTCACAGCAACCTTCCACATCATTCTCAATGTCAATGTCTACCTCCTACAACAACTTTAGTCGTGCGCGCAACCCCACGCCTGCTAGTCCTTTTGCCTCCGATGATGACAGGTCAGTCACATAGCTGAGTGTATTGAACGGGGTTCAACTGAATCATCATTTTCGCAAAGTCATACCCTGCAAATAGGCTAAAAGATTGTTGTTTATTTTTGTATATATAAAAATTGTTTAAGTAAAAGGGACACAAATATCTTGACAGGTCATGGCAAGGCGAGCTTTCTTGGCAATTTGAGCCAACAGGGTGGCACGATAATCGCAACCTTAGTGCAGCACTAAGCCCGTGGGCAGCTACTGATGCTTCTTTCACTTCAGCAGCAAATGGGAGTAGGATTTTCAGGAAATCAGCTAATGACTATTACTTATCGCGGACGACTGATGGCGTTTTTCATAGCTTCATTAATCCATCATATGATCATTCTTATTCTGGTCTCCAGCCTTCTGGAAGGCTTGAGCTTCAAAGTTTTGATTCCAGGGCCAGTGGGAATTCCTATGCCTCTCGTGATTATAAGGGCAAGCCACGCAAATCTTCAAAATTGGCAACTATTACAGAAGGGACCAGTGCTGGGAAAAGTGGTCCTTTGGCTGTGAAAGACGAGCTCCAGTCAATAGAGTTTGACAGAATAGAAGATCTTGAAAGGCAAATCCAGATTGACGGGTCAGATATCAACCTATATCATCAATAACATTGTTAATTTGTGTGACCATATCATCTAAAAGTTAAAACTGTTAGAAAGAGCACACATTTATTACGTGCAGGCATGATTTCTTTTTACATGGCTAAGCACGTGGAAGAGCACACTTTTAATCTCCCTTTACTAAATGAAGAATTAACCTAAATAGTTGCCCGCCTAACCTAACCGCTTAAATTAAGAATAGCCGACGGATGTATAATATATGCATAATATGTGTATAACCATGTATAATCTATGTATACTGGGGCTAGGAAAAGTAAACAGTAAATCCAGTCGGCTATTTGTAAAGAACCACTTAATTATATTATGTATTCAACAAACACAATGACTCAAAATGGTTTCAGTATCAAAAGCTTATACACAGGCTATACTAATCATGCTAAACTACGTTGCAGGTCAAATGCTCATAATCATGGCATCGTTAGAGATCATTATGGACACTTTGATCAGATGGAACATAGCTTCAATATTAATGATACCTCTGATTGTGACGTGAAATGTGTTGATCATGTTTACGACGAACACAGCCACCATGTTCAATATTCTAAACAATCAAATTTCCAGCAGTATGGAAATGATTTGTACAATGATATTGACAAGAATCCAAAAATACACGATGAAGAAAATGATGCAGAGGACGAGGCAGCAGCTCCTAAGCCAGTAGGGTTGTTGACCTTGTTCAAATACTCAAGCAAGATGGATATACTATTACTGCTGTTGGGTTGTATTGGGGCTCTAATAAATGGAGGATCTCTTCCTTGGTATTCTTATCTTTTTGGTAATTTCGTAAACAAAATTGCCCTGGACAAAGACAAAGATCGGATGATGAAGGATGTGGAAATGGTAATATATACTTACTATTTCATTGTATCCTCCTCCTTCCCTGCAATTTTTTATCCATAGAAAAGTTGACATAGAAGAATTTGGTAGAGGTGTAGGTGGCAAAAGGGCGGGTTGGGTCAACGGATCAAATCAATAAGCTAGTCATAACTCAACCTGCTGAAAGTTCGCTTGGGTCAAAATGCGTCAAGTAACAAGTCATAACCCAAGTTGTCGAAGATGACCCAACTTTCCCTCCTTTTTTATTTTGTTTTTTTAAGTAAAAATGTTAAGCTAATGTATTTTTATTAAATTAGTAGCTTCAGTTCTTTCAAATTTACATAATTACCGATCTCCAAAGTATATTGTATATTTGGGTTTGAGTTGCATTTTGACCCGTCAGTTACATTGTTTTGACCCATTTTGGATCAATAGTTTGATCAGCCATTTCGGGTTCAACCCGTTCAGTTTAATTAACAAACGAGTCAGAAGTAAACCGCTTTAACTTGGGCGGGTTACTAAAAATGGGTTGATCTTGAGACCTCTGTATGGGGGATTTGAATAGAGTTAGAGTAAAAATGAAGAATCTGTCAAGGATCTCAGTTAATAACTCCTTTCTCTCCTGCTAGCAGTTAAAAGAGAAAAATGAATGAATACTATTAATCCTAAATAGAGCAACTAATTGCCTATGAATTCATTATCTAAATCTCAAGAGATCTTATAACAATTGATACAACCTTCAGGTGTGTGTGCTTATGACAGGGCTAACAGCAGTAGTCGTGGTTGGAGCATACTTAGGTAATTTAGACATTTGTATTCTCATATTATTCTGGATTTTAGAGAGTAATCACAGTTGACACTTTAATCAACTTATGCCAGAGACAACTTGCTGGAGATTGGTGGGAGAAAGATCAGCTCATAGAATAAGAACAAAGTACCTAAGAGCTGTTTTACGACAGGACATTGGATTTTTTGACACAGAACTGAATACAGGTGAAATTATGCATGGAATTTCAAGTGATGTGGCACAAATCCAAGAAGTGATGGGAGAAAAGGTACTGCTTTTTGCCCATTGATACTCTAAACTGATAAGTTTTCACTTCTTAATAGTGAAATAAGCTGTGTGTTAACCTTTACCACACTTATACAATGGCTAAACTAATCCAAAGAGAACTCACACCAAATGCATACAACAGCCTCTCTGATCCTGTGTAATTTTGTACTTCATGCAGATGGCACATTTTGTTCACCATATCTTCACTTTCATCAATGGTTACGCAGTTGGTTTTAGAAGATCGTGGAAGGTTTCCCTGGCAGTTTTTGCAGTCACACCACTGTCTATGTTCTGTGGCCTTGCTTATAAAGCCATCTATGTTGGCCTCACACAGAAAGAAGAGGTGAGAGGCATGCAATGCAATTCAGCGTAACTCCTCCTCTCCCAATTTATATGACACTCTTTCCGTTTGGACCATCCAAAATTGTTTCACAGCATTCCTAAAACCTTCACAAGTTCCCAAAATCAGCTACAATATTGAAGTGGCATTTTCTCTATCAAACTAACAGTTTCCTTGTTATTTTAATACTTTCGACTACTATTATTTCTGTAACAAATGCATCAAAATGCTGTTCCTATTCAAATAGTTTCACAAAGAAGTATATAAGTTAATATTTCTCTGTTTAGTTCACTTTAAACTGCACATTGAGTTTTGTTGTTGTTTTGTAAAGGAATCTTATAGAAAAGCTGGCAGCATTGCAGAGCAAGCAATGAGTTCAATTAGGACCGTAACTGCTTTTGTAGCAGAGGACTTTTTAGATGCAAAATATGTGGAATCTCTGGAAAATTCGGGGCGTTTGGGGGCAAAGGTTGGTTTTGCTAAAGGAGCAGGAATTGGAGTTATTTATTTAGTTACTTATGCGACATGGGCATTGGCTTTCTGGTATGGTTCACTCCTTGTAGCAAAGGGAGAGCTTTCAGGCGGTGAAGCCATTGCTTGTTTCTTTGGGGTTAACGTTGGGGGCAGGTAAATAATTCTGTCATTTTTCGCTCTATCTTCCCTCCACCAGAAGAAGATTTAATGAGCTAATCAACTTAAATTAATAAATGAAATTTGAGGAAGTCTCAAACTTTAAAGGAACCAAACATTTAACAATCATCAATGTATTGCAGCAGAATTCAGCTTATTGACAGCTATTCCATAATAGGGAAATCATAATAATTTACCAGTTGATGTAAACAGAACTACCTAATTTTTGCCATTGGCAGCATATCTAGTCTGGCTTAAGTAAACCATATGTCTATTTGTGCAGGGGCTTGGCTCTATCCCTATCTTACTTTGCTCAGTTTGCACAAGGAACAGTTGCAGCTACTAGGGTATTTCATGTTATAGACAGGGTACCAGAGATAGATCCCTACAGTCCAGAGGGAAGGAGGTTGTCAACTGTAAGAGGGAAAATTGAATTTAAATGTGTTACCTTTGCATATCCGGCTCGTCCAACAGTCCAGATTCTCCAGTCTCTTAACTTAGTCATTCCAGCTTCTAGGACATTAGCATTAGTAGGCACCAGTGGAGGGGGAAAGTCAACGATCTTTGCTCTTATAGAAAGGTTTTATGATCCTGTTCAGGGTAAGCGTATGAATCTTTCTTATATAGCAAGTATAACTGTTTGTGGATATTTTTAATGTCTGATTAAGGAAATTACAAATATCTGGGCAGGTCTAATTACCTTGGATGGTCATGATATAAGAACATTGCAAGTGAAGTGGCTGAGAAGTCAGATAGGTATGGTTGGTCAAGAACCGGTACTATTTGGGACAAGCATACTTGAAAATGTGATGATGGGAAAAGAAAATGCTACCAAGAAAGAGGCTATGGCTGCTTGCGTTGCGGCAAATGCTCACAGCTTTATCTCAAGACTTCCAGAAGGCTATGATACACAGGTGCAGTACATGGATTATCAGTTCATATTCCACAATAATCTAACAAGATAACGATATGCATATTAAAAGGGTACTTCTAAACTTAAATGTACCTGTACAGGTTGGAGACCGAGGAACCCAACTCTCTGGAGGACAAAAGCAGCGGATTGCTCTTGCTCGAGCAATGGTTAAAGACCCAAAAATTCTTCTGTTAGACGAACCAACAAGTGCCTTAGACCCCGAGTCTGAGGCCATTGTACAACGCGCCATTGACAAGATCTCCAAGGGCAGAACCACGTTAGTGATTGCCCATAGATTAGCTACAGTAAGAAATGCTCAGACTATAGTCGTTCTTGATCGTGGTTCAGTTGTTGAGACAGGTAACCATGATCAGCTAATGGAAAAGGCTGGGGTCTACTTTGGCCTCATCAAGCTTGCTTCAGAAGCAGTCTCAAAACCTATGTTAAAAGAGGGAGATGTTCCAAAGGAAATGGAATTCTCTGCCTATGAGAAATCAATTTATGATGTCTCGAGAGTAAAAAGTGTATATGAAATCTCGAAATCAAAGTACCTAGAATCTATGCAAGAAGGAAGCCACAAAAAAGAAGAAGGAAAGATCAACAGCTATCGTCTCTCAGAATTATGGAGCCTGCAGCGACCCGAGCTGATAATGCTATTAGTTGGGCTAATATTGGGTATGCTTGCAGGTGCAATTCTCTCCCTCTATCCCTTAGTTCTAGGGCAAGCACTTAAAGTCTACTTTTATACAGACATGTCAAGATTGAAAAGGGAAGTTGGATACCTCTGCTTGATACTAGTTGGTCTTGGATTTGGGTGTATATTCACTATGGTAGGCCAACAAGGCTTCTGTGGTTGGGCTGGTACCAGGCTAACCATGAGAGTTAGAAGTTTATTGTTTAAAGCTATACTCAAACAAGAACCTGGTTGGTTTGATCTTGACGAGAATTCCACTGGAGTTCTAGTTTCAAGGCTTTCTGTTGATTGTGTCAGTGTCAGGTCTGTTGTTGGTGATAGGTTTTCTGTACTGCTAATGGGCCTGAGCTCAGCAGCTGTTGGACTTGGTGTGTCATTCAAACTTGAATGGAGATTAGCTCTTTTGGCCACTGCTCTCACACCATTTACTCTAGGAGCAAGCTACCTCACTTTGATTATAAATGTAGGAGGAAAACTAGACAACAGCTCTTATGCGAAAGCTAGCAGTATAGCTGCAGGTGCTGTGTCAAATATAAGAACTGTGGCAACATTCTCAACTCAGGAGCAAATAGTTAAATCATTTGAACAAGCTTTATCTGAGCCCAAGCGAACATCAGTCAGAAGGTCACAAATGCTTGGTCTAGCACTAGGCCTTTCTCAAGGTGCAATGTATGGAGCATATACCCTGACTCTCTGGTTTGGTGCTTACTTGGTAAAGCAAGGTTATACCAATTTCGGTGACGTATATAAGATTTTCCTAATACTTGTGCTGAGCTCATTTGCTGTTGGACAACTTGCTGGCCTTGCCCCAGATACTTCTATGGCTTCAACCGCAATACCCGTTGTTCTTGCTATCATTAACCGTAGGCCTACAATAGGCAATGAGCGTGTGAAAGGAAAAAAGATTGAAATATCAAAGCCATTTGATATAGAGTTTAAGATGGTCACATTTGCATATCCGTCAAGGCCGGACGTCATAGTGATGAGAAACTTTACTCTTAAGATCAGAGGTGGGACAATGGTAGCATTGGTTGGAGCAAGTGGATCTGGAAAGTCAACAGCAATATGGATGATACAGAGGTTTTACGACCCAACACAAGGAAGAGTACTAATGGAAGGAGTTGATCTGAGGGAGCTGAATTTGAAGTGGTTGAGAAGGCAGATAGCTCTGGTCAGTCAAGAACCAGCCTTATTTGCTGGCACCATAAGAGAGAATATTGCATTTGGCAAGCCTAATGCTTCATGGGCTGAAATTGAAGCTGCAGCAAAGGAAGCTCACATTCATAAATTTATCAGTGGGCTTCCTCAAGGTTATGAAACAGAGGTAAGCCTCACATACATTTTTTATTTTAAGACTAAGGTGGGCATGACTTGACTAATCTCTAGAGTTCGGCATGCTATTTTACAGGTTGGTCAGAGTGGCGTTCAATTATCAGGTGGACAGAAACAGAGGATAGCAATTGCAAGAGCCATACTGAAGAAATCAAAGGTGCTCTTACTGGATGAAGCTAGCAGTGCACTGGACTTAGAATCAGAGAAGCATGTTCAAGATGCACTCAGGAAGATTTCGAAGAGGGCAACCACAGTTGTGGTAGCTCATCGCCTTTCTACAATTAGAGAAGCCAGTATGATTGCTGTTGTGAAGGAGGGCACAATAGCAGAATATGGAAGCCATGACAAACTCATGGCTTCCCACCTTGATGGTCTATATGCTACCTTAGTTCGGGCAGAAACAGAAGCCTTGGCGTTTTCTTGATCCTGATTATGAAATATTTGAAAGCTCATCAAAACATTGTCCTTAGGAATTACTTCATCATATATATTAAAAAATCCATAGCTTATTCAGTAATCTCGGGAAAAAATGTAAAAGTTTACGATGAACAAGTATCATTTTTGGCTTTAAGGATGTTCTTGATTCTTGAACAGATTAAATCGAACACGCTTTACTCAGGCGGATAAGCTTTAGTATATGGGTTGTGGAACCTAGTAGTTTTAGCTCAAACCATATATTAAGAAATCCACTAAATATGTAAAAATTCAAATTCATAACCCAATTACTAGCACTCAAGGTCGAGTCCTAGAATTCAGAACCCAAAAAGTTCAAATCTTGGATCCACCTCTAACTGTACTTAGTATCAAGTATGCAAAACAGATCAATGCTTTGAAGAAATAAGGTCGGAATACTCTATAAGCTGAAGCTCAAATATGAAAGTAAATTACATGTCATTTTCAATAGTTCTACATACAACTGCAAAGTCAAAATCCAATACTTTTCTTACCTCTCGAAATAGTTACACCTCCTCTTCCGGGAAGTGACCCTGCCACCAGCACAACATTCAAGAGCAAAGTGACCGGATTACCCTCAAAGTTCCAACACATCATATTCAGGATTTGGACAAAAAGGGTCATCAGAAATCAAACTAGATAATGGAACGGCCCGGCGTCTTGGCTTCAAACTAGATAATGGAATGGAAAAATATAAAATTTGCTTCTTGGCTTGGTTTCCACGTCGTTCCCGCTCTGGGATTCCCCTCCGTCGTAAATTTTTTGTTTTTTCTTGGCCCACTATATACTTGATGGTAAGCTTTAGTGCCTCCTCCCATCCCTCCCTCCTTCACACTGGCAAAAACACAAACAGGTAAACTACATTCTTGGTCATAACTGAAGTACTTCAAAACCAAGAGTAGAGGTCTTATATGCCATCGGAATATAATTTGCCTAATGTATAGGTCTTATATGCTACCGGAAATGTCATTTTCCTCGTACTTTTCACCATTGTCTGATGCTCTGCTTCCTGTGGAAAAGGATTTGCTGTTTTAGTTAGAAGCATAAATGAGTTTTCTTGTCACAATTTTTTATTTTTTTCCCGATAATGGTGGCGGCCAGTTATGCAGGATTATTGCACTTCGGAGTAATAATAAATTTGACAAAACACATGATTAGTTTGATGTCACGACCCGAATTTCCCGCGGTCGGGATAATGACGACGCCTAACGTTGAACTCGCAAGGAAAGCCAACGTGAATGTATGTTTAATTTACTTTATTCTTTTATTATTATCCAATAACATGTGAAATACAGAACTAACAGAAATGAAAGTACAAAATAAACAAAGTATAATAACTTAATTTAATACCGTTACGAATTTCACAATACCAACTCAGAATTTTGGTATCACAGATTCACGGACTGTCTATAAATAATACATATAAAGGTCTGAATGAAATAAGTACATCTATTTCTGAAATAACTAGAACAGAATACAAGAGAAATAGGAGGGGACGCCAAGGCCTGCGGACGCCTGCATGACTATCTCAGTGGACTGAAGGCAGCCTCCTCGACTTAAGGTCGTAGGGTCCTGTACTGGGATCTGCACAACAAAAATGTGCAGAGTGTAGCATCAGTACAACCGACCCCATATACTGAGTAAGTGTCGAACCTAACCCCGGCGAAGTAGTGACGAGGCTAGGACACGACAACCAAAACAACCTGTGCAGTTTAATAATATACGGAAGAAATAATAACAATAATAAATTAGCAACTAAGTACAAAGAAAAAAGGGGAACATGCTGAGGGGGAAAATATCAAATACTGGAAATAACAGAATAAGACAACAATTCAAATATCAACTTTAACAACAGAACATAGCAACACAAAGGAAATAATGCACGGCATCACCCTTCGTGCTTTTACTCTCATCCTCACCAAATAGTAAATGCAAGTGCACGGCATCACCCTTCGTGCTTTTACTCTCATCCTCACAATAAATCATTAGAAACGGCACGACATCACCCTTCGTGCTTTTAATATCATAATATGGCACGGCATCACCCTTCGTGCTGTTACACTCTTTCACAATATCATACACGACATCACCCTTCGTGCTTTACACTCCTCCTCACCCAATCATATCAATAACAACAATCCAGCAATGAAATTCAACAATAGGAACAACAATAATAAAATCATAATGTCCCGACAAGGGAACCACAATAGAATCAATACCATCCCGGCAAGGGACACAACTATAACCAATCTCACTTAGTACATAACTTCACATAGAATTTCTCAACTGATAACAATACTCAACACTAATCAACATCAAGAATTTCCACCAATATGAATAACCACAAAATGAAACTCAAGTAATAACCAATGAAAAAAATTCACATAATTCACAATGTTCGACTGACGGGCATGCTTGACACCAACGTATAGGTACTCGTCACCCCACCTATACGTTGAACATGATATTAACACATAGCAAATAGGACACAACACCTATTCTCTCAAGATAAGGTTAGACCAAACACTTACCTCGAATTCCACGACAAAACTCAAGCCTCGATTACCGCTTTCCCTTTTGAATTTGACTCCAATTCACTTGTATCTAGACATATTTAACTTAATAACACCAATAAATGCTAAACAATTCAATCACAATGCTTAATTATATGTTTTATGTCATTCTTCTCAAAAAGTCAAAAATTGACCCCGGGCCCGATTGGTCAAAACACGAGGTTCGGACCAAAACTCGATCACCCATTCACCCACGAGCCTAAATATGTAATTAGTTTAGGATCCGACCCCAAAACAAAGTCTAAATTCCAATTATTCAAAAAGCCCCAACTCTACCCAAATCCCCAATTTCTACCCTTAAGAACATGATTTAGGCCTAGAAATCTAATGGATGTTAATGGAAATTGAAGAAAACGAGTCTAAGAACACATACCTATGGTTTTGTGATGAAATCCCTCTTCAAAAATCGCCCAAGTTCGAGTTTAGGTGAAAGAGTTATGAAAATTTGAAACAATCCCGTAATTGGTCTGTTTTTTTAGTCACCAGCATCAGACCTTCTTCGCGTTCGCGAAGGTCTGATGCGTTCGCGATGCTTTGGCTCGAACATCCTATGCGTTCGCGAGTCCTTCCACGCGTTCGCGTAAGGCACGCCCCCATGCCTTCGCGTTCGCGACTCTGTGGCTGCGTTCGCGTAGAGGAACAACACTCCCCTCCCCCAGGTCCCCTTATGCTACGCGTTCGAGTGTGGCCCGTCGTGTTCGCGTAGAGAAATCCCCCCAAAGCTCCGCGTTCGCGACCCAGGCCCTGCGTTCGCGTAGGTATAATCTTGTCCCAGCCCAGCTTGTACATCGCGTTTGCATGGGTTGTACCGCGAACGCGAAGAACAAAAACCTGGACACCAGAAACAACAACTTACACCAGATTTTCCCAAGTCCAAAACACTCTGATGCCTATCCGAAACTCACCCGAGCCCTCGAGGCTCCAAACCAACCATGTACACAACCTCAAAAATATCCTACGGACTTACTCGTGCGATCAAATCGCCAAAATAACATCTTAAACAACGAATTTAGCATAGAAATCAAAGAAAAATCTCAAAACTTTCAAAGTATCAAATTTCACAACTATGGGTCCGAATCACGTCAAACAACCTCCGTTTCTTACCAAATTTTACATACACCTCTTAAATATCATATTGAACTTGTATCGGGCTCCGAAACCAAAATACAGTCCTGATACCATAAATTTCAAATATAACTAAATTTCCAAAAACTCTTATATTTTCAGAAAATAATTTCTTTCAAAAATTCATTTCTCAGGCTTGGGACCTCGGAATTCGATTCCGGGCATATGCCCAAGTCCATATTTTTCTACGGATCCTCCGGGACCGTCAAATCACGGATCCGGGTCCGTTTACCCAAAATGTTGACCAAAGTCATCTTAAATCAAATTTTAAAGGCAAAAATTGGCATTTTCTCAATTTTTCGTATAACAGCTTTCCGACTATACATCCGGGCTGCACACGCAAAACGAGGTGAGATAAAAGGAGGTTTTCAAGGCTTCGGAATACCGTTTTGACTTATAAAATAAGGGATGACCTTTTGGATCATCACATTTGAGTAGTCTAAGCCAGCGTTTGGTCGTAGATTTTTAAATTTGCTTTGAAAATATGAGTTGGACAAAAGTTTAGTTTGAAGATGAAAATATGTCTGGACATGAGTTTTAAAAAGATATTTCACTTTTTTTTTTTTTTGAAAAACCCGAAACATGACTTATACCCATAAATTCTAAAAACTATCACAACAACCAACAGTAGATTCATCAATAATATTCATTATATTATCACAAACTATATTGCTGAATATAAATAAATTTGGTACAAAATTATCATTTTTATAATGAACTATATAATACACTACTAGATGATCGAGAAGACGAAACAACAATGTTATAAAATAATAAATGGTGGGCTCTTTTATAAAATACAAAAGATTGGGGCAATTTTTAAAAAAATGTACTGGTAATATTTTGGGACCAGCTCTTGAGTTGGTTTTGGGATTTGAGTTTTGGATTTTGGAAATTTACCAAAATATGAATAAAATTTATGAACAAACATGTACTTGCCAAAAAAAATTAAATATATTTTAGCAAAATATAGGACCAAACGGGTTCTAAATGGTTTGACAATAAAAACTTTGTTAAATTTGTCCAGATTCACGAGTAGAAGGATTAAACTGCACATTTCAATTATTTGAACCTTAAATATGTTAACTAGATATCAGAGGACCAGAATCGACATTTATTAATATTTCAGGGACTAAAATGCAATTTTTTTTAGTTATGTTCTTTCCTTGTATGTACGCAAGAACTCCACTTCTATCGACTACTCGGAAAGAACATAGTGCAGTTTATGATCAAGAAATATGGTAATTAAACATGTAAGTATTAATTATGTTGATATTAGTTATTATGATATTATTTTTTATTGACTTTTGGTATGTTGTATTAATTCTAGGATTGTCGAATTTACTATTTTATCTTGGGATAACTTATTCTTGATTACTATTCAACTATCTGAAAGATAAATTTATTAGGCAAAATATATAAGTAGTCACCTGACCTATACCCCAAATCCCCATTACACACTTTCTGAGGACGAATATCATATTGCACACGCAACCTTTCAAAAGTGTAACTAAGACACACTATTTTTGCTACGTGGCATGCGCGTGCTTAACAAAAAATATAAGTGCGTTCAGCTGTTATTCTTTTTATCACAATCCTTATTTAAATGACACGTGGCAAAAAAATCTCTTCTTTTTTAACATTATTATTTGGTTCCTTAACTTTGAAACCCTTCCCTCCCCCCTCCCTCCCCCCTCCCCCGGCGGGTATTCTTCCTTAAACAAAACAAACAAAACCCAGCTACATTTTGGATCTAAAATTGCAACTATTTGTGTGAATAGCTTTGAGGTCAAACATTCCAATGGATCTGGGAATTATTACTTTTATTATTGAGATTGGATTCGTAGAGTTCTTAAAATGAAATGGGTGATGAAGAAGAAGCGAAACTACGATGACGGAATTCGTCGAAGTTTTTCTTAATTTCATCGTAGGAGGAGGTTTTAGAAGAAGAGTTTTGGTTGTCCATGGAGGAAAAAGAGAAGGGTTTAGTGGGTGGGGATTGTGTTTGTTGTTGGTGGTGGGATGATTCTGAGGGTTTGATGAAGAAGAGAAGAAATAGGGAAAATGCTCGATTTGGTACCGCTCTCGCGACCCCCACTGAAGGTTTGGATTTGGGGCAGAGATGGAGGAGTTTTATGGTGGCTGCCATTGTTGAGGAGTTTTTACATGCGTTGCAAAATAGAAAGAGACGAAGTGAGATGTAAGAGGTATAATTGTAAATTTAAGCATTTAATTTAATTTTTTTAAAATTATTAACACGTGTCATGAATTTATTGGCGCGTGATATCACACACATTCAGAAAAACTGGTCAAGAAAAAAATAGTGTGTCTTAGTTACACTTTTAAAATGTTGCGTGTGTGATATGATATTCGTCCTCAGAAAGAGTGTAATGGGGATTTGGGGTATAAGTCAGGTGGCTACTTTATGTATTTTGCCAATTTATTAGTATTTTTAATTATGGAATAACTTACTCATGATTAGTGACCAAACAAGGAAACTCAGTAATGCCTATCTCGTATTTCTTAGTTTTTCTTTTAATCAATTGTTCCCATGACTGGGAATAAACAACTGTGCATCCAGGGAATCGAAGCCCGGTCAGTACCGTGGGAGGGTACTGTGATACCACTACACCATATGCGCTTGCATATTCTAAGGTTCTTCTTGATTTGGATTTCCTTTGGTGTTACTGCTTCACTGTGCCATTGTTACTGCTCTACTGTCCTTTACCACTCCTCTGTAGTAGAGGTAAAGTCTGCGTAGACACTACTTTCCCCAAACCCCACTTGTGAAATTCCACTGAATCGTTGTTGTTGTTGTTGTTATACTTGTCTTCTTGGACAATGTGGAATAGCAACGATAAATGCTATTAACATTGATGATACGGCTTAGAGAAATTCCTCTCTTGCTGCCGGGCTTATTCCTTTCCTTTTGATGTGGACAAATGGGCATCCCTAAAATCTAGTTTTAAACAATATGGAATACCTCGTACAACTACTTACTAAGCTTCTTCAGAGTATCTGAGTATGAATCCCAATAAGAAAGTTCGCGGGGAATATATATAGATCAATCCGTTTACAAGTAATCAGTGTTGTCCCTCCCTTAAATGGATCTGAACCGTGGCCAAACCACGGCTCTTCGTTGTTAAAGTCTCAGATTCTTCTCATTCGACATGCATTACACTATCTAAAGAGGAGAATGAGCTCATTTTGAACACATATTGTAACTTGGGCATCCCGATGCACAAAGTATCCCGCCATCACACAGAGTTCAAAGAAGAGTCGCATCCTAAGGGGTGTGATGTAGGAAATAAGAAACTGTCGGAGAAAACAGTCAATCTCAGAACATTATTCATGCCCTGGACTTGGCTACCCGTAGTGACAAGGGCGGAGCTACCGTATATAGAGTTTGTAGATTCGGCTGAACCCAATATCTTTGGTCTAAATAACATTTGTATTCATATTAAGAAATCTATTGAGTATGTACAAGATTAAGTACTTAGCGCCAAACGAAACCAAAACTCCAAACAACTCTTAAATAATAACAGCTTAATAAGCTATAGTAAATCAATGAGGACTTACCACGCTGCATTGCTCATTGACTAATCTTTTTGGTAGCCATAAACTCGGGGTTAAGACCCGAGTGTCATTATATTGGCGGGGGTTTAAGCTGGAGGGCGAGGGCACATGCAAAATTCTCAGAGGATAAAAATCCGAGTAATCTAGCATGTTCCCTGCTTCTCCAGCTTAAATAACACGTCACCTACAAATCATTACCTTGACTAATTCACCAAATACCTACTATATTCTTTGATCAAGCAACCTTTGATGTCTTTAATTTTGCTTTTAGTAAGCTTGAATAAATTGTTGGTTATATTTGCTGGAAAGAGTACATGTCGTCTATATATATATAACCCTAAGAAACTCGGTAGGACTATTCTACAAAGGTTAATGTTGTTAGTTAACTACATGTTAAACATGACCTAAAAATTAGACATTACATGCCCTCCGAGCTACTCCTAGAGTGCTTTGTCGTGCTCAGGGGCGGATTTATAACCTCAATCATGGGATACGTGAACCCATGGTCTCATCGCCAAACTAGGTAATTTATGTATGTATTTTCTAGAATTCGTCTAATATTATTTGTTGGCACCCATTCTTCAAAAAAATTGCATGGTGCATTTGGTTGAATATTGAGTTATTTATCTTGAGGGATTGATTCTCACTTAGTACTTTTTTCCTATTTCTTTTAATGGTGCGCTCATATTCAAGAAATCCTAGATCCGCCTCAGATCGTGCTAGGTCAATGATGTATGTTTTTTTTGTCTTTATTTGACCTCAAGAATGGACTGGAGTAAAATGACTTAGCATGTTGAATCCTGAGGCAGTCTTTGCCTTCTTAACACGCTACACAAAACATGAAGTATGATTTGAAAATCTCTCTTCCTTCACAAAATTTATTGTGCCGTTCTCATAGTAAAAATAGCACGAGTTAGTCAGTTTGTGAACTAGTCATTTCAAAATAGTCAACGTTTGCATAATTATTAAAAAATAGTCACTATTTTACTGCAACACGGAAAGTTCCAGCATATTATACTGGAGATCGGTGCATCTGTGTATGAACTTCTAGCATATTATGTTGTATCAGTATATTATACTGGAACGCCATTATATTATGCTGGAAGTCCAGTATATTATGTTGGAGTATTTTCCGGATTTTGAACAGTATTTTTGTTCAGATTTATCTTTATATGAAAAGTGACTAAATTTCGATTACTTTTGAAATTATGACTATTTTAAATGATCACTTGTAAATTTGGTTATTTTTGAATTTCTCTCGTTCTCATATGTTATGTCTGTGCTAGCGCCTACAGCGGTACCTCTGGAGCCTCTCCATCCACAAAAAACAAAATTATTATTTGTTGCATAACTTAGTGGGCGTTTGGAAATAAGAATTGTAATATTCCAAAAAAAAGGTGATTATTTTTTAAGTGAAAATGATATTTAAAAATTAAAATTGTGTTTGGACATAAATATAATATAAGGTTATTTTGAAATATGTGGATGATCTGAGTGAATATTTTGAAAAATAGCCTTTTGTAGTTTTTCAAAATTTTAAAAAAGTTTGAAATTCATTTTCAAGTGAAAATTGAAAATCTTATGGTCACATTTTTTCAAGAAAAGTGAAAAAATTCTTTTGTCCTAACGGGCTCTTAGTTTCCCTGGCCAAATAAAATAGCTCAAAAGTTTAATGGTTGAATTTTTGAACATCTATTATTTTTGCAGGATAACTTAGCTTTGCTGACTAAATAGATTAAAACAAAAGATTTACGGTTGAATGGTTGAGCATATATTACTAGTTGTTGCACAACTTATCTAAGCGGACCAAATAGAATAAAACAACAGTTTTATGGTTGCATTGTTGATCATCTATTGAGTTTTATGTCCCACAGATTTCCGTCGATGCATTGTCTGGATGCAATTGAATTCTAGATTATTATTATTATTATTTTGGCAAGAGGGGAAACTCGCAGACGTTACAATTGTATGGGTTGAAATCTTACCACATGGAAACAACCTCAAAATTCGATGGTAAGAAAGTGGTCAGACCGTGATTGCGTACACTAAAGACCGTAATGACGCATTCCACGACCATGGTCGAGTTGATTCGCCAGAAGGTCTTTGCGACGCAGTACGTGTTGTGGCGCCCCGAGAGGTCGACATGAAGTACCAATGAACAATCATAGTTTGCAGGTTAAAGACCGCTGGATAAACATAAAAGGCTTAGTATATATATACAGGGGGCTCTTCTCTTCTCGGGGGAGGGGGATAGAATATAGAATACAACTTGTAAGAATAAGGCTGAGAGCCTTACTACTGCTTCTCTTTGTAAAGAAGGTTATGAAATCAGTAAAGTCTCAGTCATTAATAATGATCCTTCTTCTCCATCTTTCTCATCTTCATATTGTATAATGATGGCATCGTGAACGTGAGTTTTCCAAATACGTTCAGTAACACTCACGATCTTAATAAGGTCATAAATTTGATTTCATTCAATCTCTCTTACTTAAGATCCTTCGATCTAGCATCAATTAACCTTGACTAGGATTTATCCTCTATTTTCTCAATTTATTAATGTTTAACAAAAGGTCTAGCACTTTTGGTCAAACAATTTGGCGTCGTCTGTGGGGAATTTCCTAGCCAAAGCCTTAGTTCCCACTAGATCCACAAAGCCAACCAAGAATGAAATCCTCACGCGAAACTAGAGTGCATCATGAGCGTGAGCCATCGCAGTAAGGTCGCGGCTCACATGTCAAGCACACTCATAATAGTACTTCCAGGTTAGTACCCCACGCGTAGTAATCTTACCATACAGAATGATGCTTGTTGTGTAACCTACCGTTAAAATGACTTTCATTTTCATGCCTGTGGTATGACTTATATTACTGTTTCTTTGGCTCGTCCAGGACTGAGACAAACTGGGACTCGTACTCGAGGATATAATGGTTGAAACAAATCATCCACCCACGGAACACTCAAACCAAAATAGCGGTGAGGCGGGACATGAAGCTAGCTTCGGGTCCAAAGATTACTACCGGCGAAAGAAACACGAACAACTCTCCCTCACCCATCAGCCAACCGGCCAACCCAGGTAACAAATGGTTCTGTATACCTTCAACTCGCTTTTCCTTTTACAAAAGTGGTGAAGTGAAGAGCAAGGATGCTCGCCACGGGCACACATGTGGGGAAATAGGCGAAGGGACCAGCCGATACCGCTCCTATAACTCCTCGCCGCAGCAGCGGGCAAACAGAGGAGAACTCTACACCATGCCTTTGGCATAAATAATAGATGAACGGCACAGAACGAACTGGCAGCGACAAGAAACAACTTCCATAAGCAAGGGACTGTACGGAAAACTCGAAGACGTCCCAACACAGGTAAGACGTGGGTATCAAGAGTTCGCCCATGTGTTCGCCACAGGTGTGCAACGCCTGCCCACCCCGCAGTATACACCGCCACATGAGCCTCTAAGCACCAGGTTCATCGTCCGCCCCGTCAACAACCTCTCTAGACCTCACGGTGAAGGAACTACACAGTCTGGGACTCACCCCGGCGCATGCATGAACCAACGCATGAAACTCTCGATGAAAGGCAAGGTAGCTCTCCATTCTCCTACGCCACTCCACAAGTCAAACTCAACCTCGCTCGAGTCGCCAAAGTAAAGTTCGACCTCGCACGAATCGCCAAAGTTAAATTCGACCTCGCTTGAGTCGACAGAATTAAACTCGACCTCGCTCGAGTTGCCAAAGTCAAACTCGACCTCGCTCGAGTCGCCAAAGTTAAACTCGACCTCGCTCGAGTCGCCAAAGTAAAATTCGACCTCGCTCGAGTCGCCAAAGTAAAATTCGACCTCGCTCGAATCGCCAAAGTTAAATTCGACCTCGCTTGAGTCGACAAAATTAAACTTGACCTCGCTCGAGTCGCCAAAGTTAAACTCAACCTTGCTCGAATCACCAAATTTAAACTCGACCTCGCTTGAATCACCAAAGTAAAACTCGACCTCGCTTGAGTCGACAAAATTAAACTCGACTTCGCTCAAATCGCTAGAGTTGAACTCGACTTCTCTCAAATCACCTACACTCGACCTCGCTCGAAGTTCAAGTTTGTGATTCATCGCTCCGCCTATCAACTACTCCAGGAAGAACGATGAAGGGACTAGGTATACAGAGAACTTCTCGAATGTATGTATTCAATTCCAACAAATAAAATAGAAAATTCTTGAGTAGTCTACTTCCCTTTGAATGATTAATCCCTTAAACAAGCATGTAATGGTCGCCAAATGATATGAATAAACAAAGCAGCATGCAATATTTTTCGCACAACTCCAAACCCTTCTACATTCTACATCATGCATTCGACCTCGCTCGAATTGCTCACATTCGACCTTGCTCGAATTACTCACATTCGACTTCGCTCGAATCATCTTGCATTTGACCTCGCTCGAATTACTTACATTCGACCTCGCTCGAACTACTCACATTCGACCTCGCTCAAACTACTCACATTCAACTTCGCTCAAACTAGTTATATTCGACTCCGCTCGAATTACTTACATTCGACCTCGCTCGAATTATTTACATTCAACCTCGCTCGAATCATTTTTTACCTTCGACCTCGCTCGAATTATTTACATTCGACCTCGCTCGAATTATTTACATTCGACCTCGCTCGAATTATTTCTTACATTCGACCTCATTCGAATTATTCCAACATTCGACTTCGCTAGAATTATTTTTTGACATCCGACCTCGCTCGAATCATGTTCAACACTCAACTCCGCTCGAATTATTTTCAACGATTCGATCTCGCTCGAGTTAAGTAAAGTCTACTTTGTTCGGGTCAAATAAATTTGACCTCGCTCAGATTAAGTCGATTCGAATTCGCTTGAATAAAGTGAAGCCACTCCGCTCGAGAAAAGAGAATATGAACCGGGCCAAATTCCTGAATTAAAAACAGGGACTCATCGCAAAAGAATTCGAAAACCCACTCTAAGAAAATGAAGAGGAAAAACAAAAAGAGCCAGAAACATATAGTCGAAAACAAAGCGAATATTATTCAAAACTTGCTTACATCATTTCACACAAAGGCCCAAATAGGCCTCCCGAAAAAAGAAAAAAAAGAGAGAAAGGAAGCAACGATTCAACGACGAACTACGCCTAAGGAAAGAACAAAAAAGAACAAGTGCTGAAAGGCTACGAATCTCATTCTGTCGCACCTCCACCGTCATCCCCACAACACTTTCACCATCAAAGAGCCCATCTTCGACTTCGGCACCGCCATCGGCCTCCGGCATTGTGGGATCATGTAACGACCCGGTCTGTCGTTACGCGAAACCTACATTATAACTGTTGTTAGTGGCTTATTATATGTTGGTTATTCTATTATTAATGTGTTAGAGTTGATAGGCTTGAAATCGAAATGGTTAAATGAGAATTTAGTCACTTAGTCCTTAAGAACAACCTTAAAATGGAAAAAGTCAACTAAGAGTTGACTTATTGGTAAACGACCTCGGAATACGTATTTTATGGTTCGGATAGCTTCGTTAGGTGATTTGGGACTTAGGAGTGTGTTCAGAATATTTTTAGGATGCCCGATGTAGAATTAGGCTTGAATTGGCGAAGTTAGTATTTTGGCGAATTCCGGTTGATAGGCGAGATTTTGATCCGAGGGTCGGAATGGGATTCCGAGAGTTTCTGTAGCTTCTTTAGGTCATTTTGGACTTGTCCGCAAAATTTCAGGTCATTCGGAGATGATTTGGTTGGGTTTTTGATCAAATGCGAGTTTCGGAAGTTTTTGGAAATCATAGGCTTGAATTGGATGAGAATTTGGAGTTTTGATGTTAGTTTTGATGTTTTTAGAGTGAAAATAAGTTTGAATGATGTTATGGGATATGTTGGCAAGTTTGGTTGGGGTCCCGAGGGGCTCGGGATTTATTTCGGGTGATTAACGGACTCGTTTTAGCCTTGAAAACACTACTGGTTTTCTGGTGTCAGTGCAACAGATTTTTACTCTCTGCGATCGCATAAAGGGAGTCACGATCGCATAGAAAATTTTGAGAGGGGACAGGATTTACACTCTGCGATCGCATAGGTGTGCCCGCGATCGCAGAGGT
>ML289172.1:388-29253 GCA_005239495.1 Nicotiana undulata
TAGATGCTCATGACTATTGACTCCAGTTCTTGGGAGGTTGTTAGACTATTTTTTTTTTTGGGACGTTAAGACTTATTTATATAAATTTTGCTATGGTTGCTTGATTATTATTAATTGTGAAATATTATGATTGAACAAAAGCGTAGTAAAGTGATGGTTGGCTAGCCTAGTTCCACGCCATCACGGCCTGTTAGGATTTGGGATCGTGACACATGGATTTTTAGAGCAGTTAGAAACTCTTAGAAGCTTGTGACATTGCGACATTCCGAGTCTTGGGAAAGGAGATTATTGTATATCCGAGTGGCACTGTTTCGGTTTAGAAATTACAACTATTAGTTGTTATCTTTGTGTTTTCATTTCATTTCTGCAATATTAGGCTTACCTAGTCATAGAGACTGGGTGCCATCACGACAGTTCATAGAGGGAGAAAGTGGATCGTGACAAGTTGGTATCAGAGCTCTAGGTTCATAGGAGTCGTGAGTCACAAGCGCGTTTATTAGAGTCTCGCGGATCGGTACGGAGAAGTCTGTACATATCTTCGGGAGGCTATAGAACTGCTAACAACCATCATACTTTCGCCAATTAGTGCTGAAACCTTCTAAAAATATTCGAATGCAAATCTGGGCATACGCCCAAGTCCAAAATTACCATCCGAACCTAACGGAGCCATAAAAACTCTTGTCGGGATCAAATACATAAAAGTCAAACTTGATCAACTCTTCCAACTTAAAGCTTCAAACATGACATTCATTCTTCCAAACAAATTCCGAATCACCCGAAAACCGAAACTCGCGGATACACAGAATTTGTGATACATCATATGAGGCTACTCATGCCCTCAAATCATCGAGGAAGTGCAAATGCTCAAAACGATCGGTTTAGTTGTTACACCTGAAATCTTGCACATAATCTCACACTAAACACTATATCAAGCATGCTTTTCGGAATATATCTTGTTGCCCAAATAGATTTCAGCAGCTTTATAAATTTCACTGTAGACTTTACCATCTAATTCTTCAAACACCAGTGTCACCTGATTTGAGAAGCCTGAGATTTTCTTAAGTGCTTTGTAGAGTTGGACTCCTTTAGTCACAATCTTGACTGTTGAAACGATCCCATGAAAAGTCAGGTGCACTACCATTGCTAGTGTCTCTTTGGTATTCAAGTTGGGTTTTTGTTCTCATCTAGCTCAAGTCAAGTCAACTTCTTGATTAGATTTTTCTTTTTTGCCAATTTTCATTTTGTGTGGATATCCCATAATTACTATAAACGCGTCTTTACTCTTACCCACTAATTTCTACTCCTTCTGTCCCCATTTATGATAGTCTTTACTCTTACCCACCAATTTGTACTCTTATAAGTTTACGTCCTCATATTTCTCATCTCCACGAAATGCACAAGTGACTTTTGTTGCAAGTCAGTAAACTTCTTTTCAATTAATTTCACATTTTGTCCAATTTTCGTTTTCCGTGTATATCGTATAGCCACTAAGCTCGTCTAATTGTATCATTAACAGTTTGTTTGGATGGTTATTACATCTCGTTTCATAATGTATCATATTATGTTATATTGTATCGTTTGTTGAATACTGTTTGGATAAATCGTATTGTTTACCGTTAATTGTTTTATGATATCATGCACTAGCAATATGAAGAATAAATTTGCAATATTATAAAGAAAAATTATGATACATGGTAAATTTATTATATAAAAAGGTAGAAAAAATGATAAAATAAAATAATTTAATAATAGTGAAGGATGAGATGAGAGAAAAAGACAAGATAACGACGCAACCACACCAAATCTGTCGTTACATAAAGTGGCACATTTCGTTGTTACGTAACGACGGATTTAACGATACGATACAATAAAATTTAAGTAACAATCAAAACAAACATCGTATTTAAAGTAACAATACGATACGATACAATAGGAAACGACCATCCAAACAAACTGTAAAGGGTCATTTGGTTGGGTAACAAGTTATTCCATGATTAATTATCTGGGTATTAGTTATCCCATCCTTCCATACGGATAAAAAAATAGGACTATAATTCTGGGATCACTAATTTCGAAATTAGTTATACCGCGATTTTATCCCAACCAAACATGTAAACACATCTCAAATTTAATCCCGAAATTAATTATTCCTTATCCCTCGTGCCTAACCATCCCAAACGTATGCAACAAGCATGTGTTAAGGAATTTTACCGTTAAAAAATATATTTTAAAATATAACATGACATGCCAAATAAATATTATTTATTTGCTAAGTCAAAATGTAATATTAGAGTCATTTGTTATCCAAAACAATGTAAAAATGACTTTGGTAGGATATACTCAAGATGAGTGACAATCCATGGAATTAACCCTCGAAAATATGTATTATCACTTTGAGAATAATAAATATAAGTTGGGCGACATATTCGAGTCCTCCTCTTTGGGCTTGCTGCCATACCCCAACACTTCTTCTCCAATACAATTTTGAAAAATTGATATGTTATAGCTAAATACTGTACTTTATTTATTATAAACGAAAATGCTTTAAAGATATTATTATTTATAGTTACTTTTTATATTTTATAGCAAATACAAATATATACAAATGATCCCTCAACTTTTCCATCAATCCTTTCTCTTCTTCCTCAACTCTCTCTCATTTTTCTCTCTCTTTTGTGTCAATTATTAGTTTTAATGATGAAAAATAATATAATCACTTTTGGTTTAGGGACTCAAAGAATATACTTAAGGGATGCAAGAAAATCGAGGGAATCAATTAGAATCAGAAGTGCAAAAGAAAGATCAAAGATTGATGGCAAAAATGCAACGCAAAAGGAAAATCAGAGAATCATTCAGAGATTGACAGAAGAAATCGATCAGAGATTGATGAAAGCTATCAAGGAAAACAAATTGGCGATGAAAAGAGAAAAAGCGACGAAGATCCGGCAAAAATAATCAATCAGAAGCTATTACCGGAAGGTCTCAAAATCAAGGTATCCAGAAGATATGACTCAGAGATGGAAGGCTCGTCAAGTCCACATATCAAGGAAGATTAACGGGGACTTAACTTTATTCTTGGAAAGAATCAATCTGTGATTCCTTTCAAATATCAACTCTCTTGGATTTGCGATCTCTCAAGATTCTTAAAGGCCTCTTGGAAAGTATATATACAAATGTTCCGTACATGAAGACACATACTTTGATCGAACCATCTACCCTCTTTTTGTTCTACTCCAAACAAGCATTGTAGTTCTTTTAGATCTACTGTGTAACTAGTGAGAGAAGAAAGAAGATAATCACATGTGAGGCATTGTATCAAGAAAAGAAAAGAGACACAGAGACTAAGATGTTGGTGTAAAGCTACACCATTCCTTTTATACTCAAGAAACATCTATCACTGAAAGAGAACATTTTTTCAACCCAAAGGGACTTGATTAGGATTCACATTAAATTCGAACCAGTATAAAAATTCTGGTGTCTTTAATTCCTGCATTTTAATTCTACACTTATTTTTATCCTGCTCTTATTTCTAGTCGACTAATTGGTAAACTAGTCAACTATTGATAAAAGTTTTTAAAATAAGCAATTCACCCCTCCCCCTCTTGTACTTTCAATTAGTATCAGAGCTAGTCTCACACTTCTTTGCTTAACGGCTTGTGAGAAAAGATCATGAAAAATTAAGTTATTGTTGAGCACTCTTTCAAGAAGGAACATCGCAAGGCCACCATACTTCAGTGGAAAAAAAATTCTCTCACTGGAAAGTGCGTATGGAAATATATGCAAAGTCATACGACATCAAAGTTTGGCGAGTTATCAAAAAGGAAAACTATCCACTACCAGTAGCTGCTCAACCACCTCTAATCCAGAAGATATAGATGAATACACAGACGAGCAGATGACAGTTGTTCAAGTCAATGCTAAAGCAAGAAACCTACTCTATAATGTTATGAGTGAAGAGGAATATGAAAAAATCTCTAGTTGTGATACAACCAAAGAAATGTGGGATAAACTGGAAGTCACTTATGAAGGAACCAACAAAGTGAAAGAAACTCACATCAACATGTTAGTTCCTGATTACGAACACTTCCAGATGAAATAAGGAGAATCTATTAAAGAAATGCTTGCAAGGTTCAACAAAATCATTAGCGATCTAAAAGCTTTTGGTAAACCATACTCAAGTGGTGATCAAGTTCGGAAAATTCTAAGAAGTCTCCCTACCACCTGGAAGACAAAAGTAGTTGCACTTGAATCACAAGATCTATATAAATTATCTTATGATGAGCTTCGAGGAGATCTCATGGCGTTTGAGAAAACCCACCTCAAGAAAACAAGCCAGAAAGAAAAGAAGAAAACAGTCGCGTTCAAGGCTACAACTGAAAGGACAAACAATGACATTGATGATGACCCTGAAGCCCTCGAGGAAGAGATTTCCATGGTATCAATGAACATGAACGGTTTAATGAGAAGATACAAAAACACAAGAAGAGGTAGGATACCGTCCAGAAAAATCAGGTAATACAATGAACAAGACAAGAATGATGGAAAATGCTATGAGTATGGAAGACATGGACATGTTCAAGCTGAATTCCTAGATATTAAAAGAGAAGATACTAGAGGATTCAACGAGAACAAATCATTTGGAAGCTGGAGTGATGAAGACGGTTCAGAACCTGACCGAGATCTCATTATTTTCAAGTACCCAAGCCTCCTCATGAGGTCTTATAAAGTGTTATGTCATGGTGCTCTTACAGAGAACTTGCCTCCTTAGTATGAACATCTTTATCATTTGCTCCTCTCCTTCTTCAAGGAGTTTTATCTTTAGAACCGATTAGTCTATTCCGCTTCATGCGTTTCATAGACTATGTCCATCATGGATTTTATTCTATTTGGAGCATTAGCAGCTGGAATATAACATTTAGCTTTGAGTCAGCAAATGCGCATGGCAATATTTTGCAAATGAATTATCACTTGAACTTCAAGTTCACATTTTCTTGTACGAGAATCTAGTTGCACTCATAATAATTCATTCCATATATTACTTTTTCAGTTGCCCAGTCCCCCCCCCCCCCTAATGTTGGGATTACCAACACATTTCCCAACCTTCGTTGGGAACCTATCTTTGTGAAATGTGGTGGCATAATTAAATCATATAGCACATTCATACTAGATTAAAATTATTTGGTTCCTGACCCTGAACCAATTAAGATAGGGAGAATTTATCATAACTTGTTGTCTAGATGCGTACAAGTGTTGTTGTATATTAAATAATACACCATATACCAAATTTCTATTTGGGAGCTTCGTTCTCACAACCAATGGTTTAGCTTATTTGGAGGCATACAGTTTCTGCTAAACCAACTTGGATTTAAACCAGCATTATCAAGATAAATTATCATAATATTATTTTAGAACTGTGCTTTAGTAATTTGAGCAATCAACCTTGCAAAATCCAAAATGCAAGTCGATAACAAACACACATGTGACCATACGATAGATGCATCTATTAAAATCATATAATAGTAAACGGTCCACATGGCAAGTGATTGGGCCCATATATATATATATATATATATATATATATATATATATCTTTTTATTCGTTACAAAAATCAGGAAATACAATCTCAACCCCACATGGTATAGTAATCAATTTATCATGAGAACAAGCCGTACATGATAATTCTCGAAGAATCTCCTAATTCTTCGATACAAGCCAATGCAAATTCTCCATCATTTTTCGCATCATAATGGAACTGGGATGGCCAACCGATCATGCCAACTATTGTTTATTTCAGTAACCATTTAATTTGCTATGGCATGGGATTCCATCATCATGCTTGTACATCTGTAGTACAAATAGAAGAACAATCGGGTAGCCTTTCATATTTACCCGGTATGATTATAGCAGTATGAAGATATTCAATCTCCCTTTCATTTATAGTATCAAATGCCAACCACTTTGGCTAATATATTTGAAACTCAAAAAGTTTCTTTTGATACTTACTACAATATCAGTGTTAAGAACAATTTCATTATTCGGATAGTAAAATATTAGTTCTTTCGGAGCTTTTAATTAATTTTGTACTACATGATCTTTTGTCACACCATCCATATGGTGAATGACTCCTTCATGAAAACAATTATTTCATTATAATTGTCATGGTCAAAATCATCATAATAAAAATCATTTCTTGCTTTAACTTTGCCTTTAATAGCCTTTTATAAGGCACGACAAAATTTTGGCGTACCACATATACGCGACCAATGATATAGCCATGTAACCACATTGCAAAATTAATTATCTTTATTTCTATCAAACCTCCCTTAGAGGTGAGTTGTGGTATTTATCCAACTATACATAATCACGTTACTATGCATAATCTTTATCACATGAAGTATACATTTTCACATTCACTTTCGGGAATGAGCCTGCATTTACAATACTTATCACAAGTCACTTTTTCAAGTAATGGACTGTAATCATGTGAGCATCAGGACTCAAAACCCGATGGCTTACCCTCATGGTGCGTTGGGACTTAATACCCACTGTCTTATCCTTGACCTTTGGCATAATAGGTCATAGTGCATCACCCTTGAGCCTTTAATCATGGGGAGCCTCAGATAACACTGCAGCGCAACGTAAGTTACTTGCGTTTAATCTACAATACTGTCATTTTTTCTTTTTATGAAAACCAGATTTCTAGTTCTAATGCCCCGCATCACTGTATATTTTCCATCAATTGCCAAAAAGTGATTACCCACCAACAAGTATAATACAGAGACAAATCAAAAGAGTGGATATGTTTCTTCTTGATTCAACCAGCTCATTTTCCTGCACAAATAATATTGTATTTTGTGTAATATGAACCACACCAAAAGTCTTAAATTTCAAATATTAAAATGAGGATTTATAGGAAGAATGAAAAAAAATACTCACCGGACAATGAAGCAAATTGATTCACATATGAAATATTCAAGCTTCCACTAACAATGTAACTGATTCTAGGTAGTCAACATTTTTGTAGTCCAACCATAGACTTGCTTGTCTTCGTACTTTAAGATGATAATTGAAATAAAATTAGAGTTTCATGCTGATAACGTGTTAATAAACTAAGCTCAAAGTAACAATATAAAATAAGGAAAAACAAGTTAAGAGATAAAGAGAGTAAGAGAGGAGAGATTCTTATTTTTTTCGTGTATTCAAGTGTGTACAATTTGAGGCCCACTATTTATAGGACGATATAGGTAATACAAAGGGATGTCATGAACATAGTATTAACTATTGAGATCATGTAGTAGGTTATAGAGGTATGAGAGTTACAACCATAATGGTAAGTAGTGTGAGGTTAATGGAGAAAGTAGTTGGGGTAACTTCTTTGGGAATGATAGACATCCACTAATATAATTAAAATATATTTCATAAAAATTGCATAGCATTTTAGATTTTATTTGTATTTTTAGAATTTAATTACGTTTATTAAATGCATTATTAAATTTGAAAAAAAAGAGAATATGTCGGTCTCATTTAAACTTGGGCCAAAGACAATTCTTGCAGCCCCAATCCCCTCAAACCCGCCTGGCCCAAATCGCTCTATCCCTGTAATTCCCCTTTCTTCACAAGAGAGAAAAAAGACCAGACCCCCACCCCCTCCCCTAGCAAAACCATAGCCGTTTCATCATCTCCACCCCCAAAGAACACACCGACTCCCCCCTTCCAATGACCTAACCCTTCCACTCCCCCTTACATACTCACACACAGCCGACCCCCCCCCCCTCATTCTGACAATCATCAGCCGCCAGCCCTTTCTCCCTCGAACGTCCCTCTCTCTCTTCTTTTAGGACTGCTGCTGCGTCGCCGCCGTCTATGGCGAAGTGACCGGCGACGTCCCCTTCACCAGAAAAGCCGCGACACTAGCCTCAAATCGCAGCAAAGCAAGCTGCGAAACAGATCCAAAAATGACTTCGAAACACTTCTAAAATCAGCCGAGCTCCACCGTTCAGATCTGAATGATGATGTCGAGGTCTTTACGGAGAGGTTTCTAGTCGAGATCCCGGTCCCGATTCATGCGAGCTTCATTATCTTTGTAGTGCCGGAGGCATCCTGCGGTTTTTGAAGCGGACCAAAGAATAAGCAGATTCTAAAGATCGCTGCTGTGCTGTTTCTGTTTGGTTGAGCTTCATCAGCCGTTATTTGGCACCTTTTTCGGTTGATTCATCTGTTGTTCAGTTGTTTTCTGATCATAGGTATGTTCATAGTCTCTGTTGTTTTGACTTTGAAATTATGAATGAAGCTCGAGTTGTTTGTTGCTCTATACTAATAGATTTAGTGTGCTTGAAGGCTAAATTAGTTTGGTTCCCTTTCTCTGTTAGCATGCTTTCACGTGTCATTCTATTTTGTTTATCAATTGTTATGGTGTCACTGGACCATTGATGTTGAGTTGTTAAAAGAGAGATTGCTCAGATTTTCTATGGCTGGCCACTAAAGCAATCTTTTGTACATGTGCTAATTGTTTCTCTCGTTCTTGAAGTCTGTTGGAGACTTGGTTCCTTATATCATTTCTTAAATGCTTTGGAAATTAAATGTCTCCTTGTTAGCTCCTATTACAATGAGTTTTGATAAAGTAGATAAGTCTATTAGCAAAAGGATTTGGGTGTAAGGGATGGTTGATAAACTCTTGGCCTACGATAATCTCAAATTAGCTTTAGGAAAAACAATTCATGAACATTTGTAGTTTGCTTTATACACGAGTAATAAATCATCGTGGTCATGGGTACGGTTCCCGTGGCACTTCAAATAATAATTAAAATTAATTTGTCGTAAATCGCGGGTGCGTTCCACGTGGCGCGATTTGCAATGTGTAAAAAAACAAACGAGTGCGCGACATCGCCACTTGTTCAAACGAATTTCATAAATACTAAAAACGATTAGATATTTAACTAAAAGCAGTTTAAAAAGTAAAAAACCACAATAGGTTTCAAACATGTAATAAATCAGATAATTAGGCCAAATATTAATAGTTGAGCGACTGTGCTAAAACCACGGAACTTGGGAGTGCCTCACACCTTTTACCGAGTTAACAAAATTCCTTGCCTGGTCTTCTGTGTTCGCGGACCAAAAAATAGAGTCAATTTCCTCGGTTTGGGATTCTAAAATAAACCGATGATTTGGGACACCACCCCAAGTGGTGACTCTGAATAAATAAATAATCTCATTTCGAATAATGTCAGTTTGATTGGAAAAACTCCCTATCCCTTCGGGAAAAAGGAGGTGTGACACTATTAATATTGGATTTACAATGCGTTGATTCTGCTCTAACTCTATAAATAAAGCCCGAGCTTCAATACCTTTTTTTTGTTCGATTTTCACTAAAACTTACATTCTTACAATTGCTTCGATTTCGAGGTTTACAATTTTTATGAGTATAATTGTAATCAATTTCGAAAATTGGTATCAGTTTGTTATAGAAGGTTCACGATGTTATATACATGATTGTAATAGCAATAGGGTTTATGCAATGGAATTGTTCCTTTGCTTTAGTTTTCTTATTTCCTGTCTGTTACTCTTTCAGCTCCATTTCCAGCTAGTTACACTAATTTTCGGTCAGCGCAAAGCAAAGCAGGCCACAATATAAAAAAATGTGTTCTGTAATAACTGATCAACTTTAAACTGAAATTTTTTGCCATCATTACCTGCTAATCAAATCTGAGACTCCTTCCTGTTGACATCCGGACTTACAGGTTCCAAAGAGTGTAATAACTGATTAATTTCATCTTGTTCCCATTCATTAAAACTCCTCCAGGATCTAAGCATTTGATATCAATTAAGTTGAAATATCCCATAAATTTAAATTAGTCCATCCACACTTGCCGCGAGTAATGTTATTATTATTTTTTATCAGGATTAATATGTTAGAGAACTTGACAACTAATATCTCCAACTACTTGTATTTTTCTGTTTTCCGATTATAAGTTGTAAGACATGAGATTGTAGTTGATGAATTAGAACTTGCTGATTTCATGTTCTTGTAGAGATTAATGTGGGGGGAATAATATCTTCGGCTTTTTGTTGGATATACCAAACCACGATATACCATTGAAACTGCATCATTTGATTGGGAGAAGTCTTCTGAATTTTCTCTGCAATTTGAAGGAATGTCAAAAATTAGAGACAGAACGGAAGATTTTAAAGATGCTGCACGTCGTTCAGCATTGTCTTTGGGATATGATGAGGTACATTTAACTTATTGAGTTCATTGCTTTTCTCTTTTCTTGGTTTGAAAGAATTATATCGCGTCTTGTGAATTGTCTTGATGAATCTCCATGCTTATGTGATCCATACTGTCCTTTGCCTCTGGTGTAGGCTCTGATCGTGCATATAGCTTCATAACTTCTTATGTATCAATTGTTATACTGTCCGCGGATCAGAGGCTCTGTTTTATAATAATTTGACAAAGAATTTGCTACTGTTCTCTTGTTTGCATGAGAGCTAGTATTCCATATAAATGAACTTCAACACTCTCTTTCCCGTTTTTCCTTTTTCTTTTTACCTCAATGGACAAAAAAGAATATATATTTTGCAGTGTATTATTTTTTAGCCTGTGGCATACTCCATCAGGTCTTAGCTTATATTTCATCTGAACTTAGATCTTTGCTGACAGTCCAAAACAGCTGCGATATTGGCATCTTTTATCATGCATAAACCTCGGCAAAGGTCAGGATTCACTAGAGCTGCGCTTAAAACGGTATATTGTTTACACCTAATGCTTATCTTCTTTTCTTATATTACTTGTGCTTGGATTATTCATTGATAAGTAAATCAAGGCAAGAACTTTTTTCAAAAATTTCCATTTGTCAGCTAGAGAGCATTGGAGCTCTGGAGCAATTTTTGATGGAACACAAAAAGGATTATGTTGATTTGCACCGTACAACAGAACAAGAGAGGGATAGCATTGAGCATGAAGTAAGATTACATACTTGATGTCTGTTTTTTCCCTTCTCTTTTTGTTCCCAGACCCCACTGGGTGGGACTATACTGGGTAGTTGTCGTTTTTGTTCTCTGTTATTCCAAAACATGACAGTTAGCTAAACTATCTTCTACTTGCTGCGATGTTGGATTCCTGAATATATTTCTTCTTGTTTTGTGATGCTTCAGTATAAAATATATTTTGATGAGAACAAACAGGTGTTTCGGTTTGCAAATAGGATAAGGCCGTATCATAAGTTTGCCTCATTGCAGGCCGTGGCGAAGCTAAACTATCTTCTACTTGCTGCGATGTTGGATTCCTGAATATATTTCTTCTTGTTTTGTGATGCTTCAGTATAAAATATATTTTGATGAGAACAAACAGGTGTTTCGGTTTGCAAATAGGATAAGGCCGTATCATAAGTTTGCCTCATTGCAGGCCGTGGCGAAGCTAAACTATCTTCTACTTGCTGCGATGTTGGATTCCTGAATATATTTCTTCTTGTTTTGTGATGCTTCAGTATAAACTATATTTTGATGAGAACAAACAGGTGTTTCGGTTTGCAAATAGGATAAGGCCATATCATAAGTTTGCCTCATTGCAGGCCGTGGCGAAGCCAAAAATTTCATCTAGGGTGTTCAAACTTGAAAGAAGTGAAAAAAATCCCCAATAAAGGGTGTTCAATATAAGTTATATACCTCTAAAATCTAATATTTTACCTATATATACATTATAATTTTTCGACGAAGAGTTGACCACCCTTAGTGCTATGTAGCTTCGCCCTTGATTGCAGGCATTATGAGCTAGTGTCTTAAGATGAAAATAATAATGGAACTAATAATGTGACTATTACAATGGTTTCTGCCTCTTGATTTATAGGCTTAAGGGTGAGATTAGAGTTAGGATTACATGTTTGAGACAATTATTCAGTTTGTCCGTTAATCGGCAGTGATTTGCTCCCTTTTAATTTAATAAATTATTCAATTCCAAACTAGTCTGAATAGCAACAGGAGTCTCTTATATCTGGTTTGCTGTATCGGCGCCCTTTTCACTCCACTACTTGTAAATAATGTGTCTGCTAAGGCAAATTAGGAGTTATCTAAAACTAATTATTCTTTAACTCTAACACGTATCCACTATCCCGACCCTGTCCAAATATAAGTCTTAGAACAACGAGCCTTAATCTTAATCAGTTGGTATCGCCAATATGGCTCATTTCCTTCCATTGTGTTATATTTTTACCACATGATTCTAGTCTACCACATACCTTTTAGAACTTTCAACTTACCATAGTATCGCTTCTATGAACTGGTGCTTTCGGAGGTTTATGAAGGCATGGTCAAATCATCTCGGATGACATTCACTTATATTATCCTTCTATGTATGCTACTTGCATCCTGGCGTGATAATTTATGATCTTGTCTTATTTTGTATGATGCACATTCATCTTATTTTACGCAATCTACGACAGTCATCTTGTGGACATGTTAGCGTTTGAGGCTCAACAATTACTCCCATGTTATATTGCTGGTCTCAGAATCATTCTATAGAATTAGCCTCACACTTTGTTAAGTATCATCTGTACATAAATCTCTTGTAGCATTCTTCTAGTTCGACCATCTATACGACTTTTATGTGATACATGTTTATCTATCATGCCACTCTCTTGGAAAACTCAGTCTATATGCCTCAATTGTTTGCATTTGGGCACCACACTGCTATCTCATCCCATCTCACTTCACATTCATTCTCCTTATAGGCACTAATCTTGCAGTGCATAAAAATATTTTGAATTAAATCAATCAGTATAAAAGCCACAATCTTATGAAAAGAGACCATATTTAACCTAGTTTTGGGTACAAATGTAGTAAAAAGAGTAAATATAGCAAATTACCTCTCCAAAACAAGACTTATTTTATCTTTCGTTTGAGTGGCAGGGAAGACTATGGGTAGTAGTGGATGGGTAGAGGGTTCTAAACCTCAATTCCCAATTCATGGAATTAGAATTCCAAACTCCTCCTGGACCTTGAATAATTGTTGAGTAGCTTACCAGACTACTAAGTGCCTTAGGGTTGGTCCACATTTATGATGTGAAAAACCAGGAGAAGAACCAGGCTTGTGATGGAATGAGTTGGTCGTGACACACGTTGAACATTTTTCTAAAGTTTGATTTTATATGTAGTAACAAACTTGTTAGTTTTCTTATATTGCTTAAACTTTTTGTAATAACCTATAAACAGTATTAAGTTCAGTGCAGTCAATAATACAGAATCTCGGAAAACAACAAAGAGAATTGTAGGATGAAACCAATAGAAATTGAATTGGTGGTCATAGTACTTCTCATTCCAAGTTAGACCATAAACTATGACCTACAGAAGTGACACTACTGCACTGAAGTTCGCTGTTCTTTGATTTCCCATCTTTCTTATATAAGTAGTAAACTTCTAATAAGCATTTACTCCCTGCAAGGTAAAATTTTGTCCGCTTTTCCTGTTTTGTCAAGTTTGATGTCTTGATTAACTTTTGAGTCTCGAGAAAGTGCTCCTTGTGCACCTTTGTGTCTAGTGCTCCTTCTGCAGCTTTGTGTTTGAATGCAAATGTACTTAGTTGAGATTATGAAGTTAGAATTGGAAAAAAGAATTAGAAGCATCTTTACTAACACAACTTCTGCAGGTTACTGTTTTTGTAAAATCATGCAAAGAGCAGATAGATGTTCTCAAGAATAGTATAAATGAGGAAGATGCACATTCAAAGGGATGGCTTGGATTCAAGGGTGACAATCTGAATGCTGATACTATAGCACACAAGCATGGAGTGGTACGGTCGCTACACACAATATAGTCATCAAATATCCTTATAACTGATTAAGATTGCTTTATGAAACATCTTCTCCCCGTTTTCCGCTGGTATTAGGAAATTATGAAATGACTTCATAGATACCCTTTGAATTAAAGATACTATCGGATGGCCTGAGATGTTATAGGATTTTTTAAAATTGACTTCTTTGATGTGACGCTGTTAAAACTCTTGCATCTATGTGCTTATTTTAGATTATTCGAATTAGAGATTTATTTTCATTTTGCTATTTGGAAAGTTGATGTTTGTTGTGGTTGTTCTGCAATTGACACAACAGTATTGTAGTTGCCATATCACAATACTTTCTCCCCCATTCTTGGTGTTTCGTACTTTCTGTGAATAGCCTGTTTAATGTTGAGAATTATTGAAATGAACTCAGATGTTGGGGGGAATTATTGAAATGAACTCAGATGTGGGGAGAATTATTGAATAACCTGGTTGTCTTTGGTGTGATGGGGGGAATTATTGAAATGAACTCAGATGTGGGGAGAATTATTGAATAACCTGGTTGTCTTTGGTGTGATTCCACTGGGAGAGTATCCATCATCCTATCTTAAATTTGTGGATCTCTACTATCTGAGATTGTTCTCCACCAAATTTTCCTTGTGGAAAGTATGTGGTGGCTCTGTGATCTGCATAACAGTATCTCTGAGATAGTGTGATTAAACTCGCTAGATTATGTTGATTATTAACATACCTCTTGAAACTGAAAATATACTTTTTCAACCTACGTTAAGTATGTATTCAGTTGAAAACAGTTCTAAAGCTGTTTCTACTTTCTTTTACCCGTCTTCCAGCGCCATTTGCTGGCCACTAAGAATGAAGGGGAAGATGCTTTCTGATAATAGGGTGCTAAGGAATTTGAAAGGAGTCTTGATGCATATTCCTATAATTTTTGTTTCCTTTTGTGCTGTAGGTTTTAATTTTAAGTGAAAAGCTTCACTCGGTCACGTCACAGTTTGACCAGTTGCGAGCAATACGCTTTCAAGATGCTATTAACCGAGTAACACCAAGAAGGAAACGGAAGAACTCTACTAAATCAAATGCTGCAGAGACCTCTGTGTCTAGTAGTTTTGACCCCGACATGAAAAGAGACTCAGAGATCAGGGACTCTGATATATCACAAGCAGCACCTATTAGAGTCCAAGAACAACTTTTGGACAATGAAACACGTGCCCTCCAGGTAAGTAGGAAGTTTGCTGCTAGAGGATTTAATTCCGGAAAACTAGCAATATGTGAAGGCTAATATCACAATCTACTTTCCTGTACTCTTACCTACTATGATAACTCACATGATGCAGGTAGAGCTGAACAGTCTCCTGGATTCTGTTCAAGAAACAGAAACAAAGATGGTGGAAATGTCTGCGTTGAACCATCTTATGTCGACTCATGTTTTACAACAGGCCCAACAGATAGAGCTTTTATATGAGCAGGTTAGCAATATTGTAGCTATTTTAGTTTCCAGTTGGATAGAACTTCTATCTTGTTAATATAACAAGAAAGTCATTTTCTCTCTTTTGTTTAAATAATTCTGACAATCTCTTCATTTTCTATATTAACTTTCCCATCTATAAGTTTGTGTGAAGTTATGGTTTTTCGTTTCAGGCAGTTGAAGCAACCAAGAATGTGGAACTTGGTAACAAAGAACTGTCACAAGCCATTCAACGGAACAGCAGTAGCAGAACTTTTCTTTTGCTCTTTCTATTTGTGCTTACATTTTCAATCCTTTTCCTTGATTGGTATAGTTAACCATAGGATAGAACTTCTCTTTTTGCTCTTTCTATTTGTACTTAACTTACATTTCCAATCCTATTCTTAGATTGGCATACTTAATCATAGGACAAACTTTTCTTTTGCTCTTTTCTATTTATGTTACATTTTTAATCCTCTACCTAAATTTGTATAATTATTGACAGTGTATAGAGCGTCGTCTTTCCTACTTTCTGCTTAAAAGACATTCTGCTATATATATGTACTGCCATTATTATTATTTTCTCATGCCAGCAATA
This sequence comes from Nicotiana undulata, assembly GCA_005239495.1. Classification (NCBI taxonomy): domain Eukaryota; kingdom Viridiplantae; phylum Streptophyta; class Magnoliopsida; order Solanales; family Solanaceae; genus Nicotiana; species Nicotiana undulata. Next base: position 16,218 of record ML289172.1, read on the forward strand.
TTGTACTTTGTCCCAAGGATCTCACCATAAACTGGATAATGGCTGATGTGAAATTTTAGCAGGAAAAAGAAAAAAAGGGAAGAAGGAATTGTACATGATAGGGGTCTAATATCATACTTTTTGTTTTTTTTCTCAGGAAAGAAAATAAAAATGTAAAAGAGAAAGGAAGGGAAAAATATGCATGGTAAAAAAAGAAGAAAAAGTGTGGGGCACCTGTATGTATGAATGATAGTTGCTACTATTTTAAATGCTTAAAAAGGCAAACTCAATCTCGATTGTTGCCTTGGTGGTGGAATTCAATTGATGTTGTTTCCCCTCCAAAACAAAACATAGAGAAATGAAGAAGAAAAGAAAAGAAAGACCAAATTTTAAAATTAAAACTGATTTGGAGATTAGACAGCAAGTAAAGTAAAATTACTATTAGCATTTCGGTTATATCTTTTTTATCCACTAGAAATTCTATGTTGTGCTCTTTTCGAAAAAAGTTAAAAGCACAATGTCTTCATGCGGGACACTCTGCTTATGAGTGAAAGTGTTGGTATATCATAGGATTCGATTACCTAAATCCTTGAATTTCATCATACTATTATAATTATAGTAATAGTAATAACAAATTATAAGTTGAAGTTTTTAAATAATGATACTCAACTACCCATGCTTACTTTTAGAGCTAAAACCTCATAATTCCCTTAGTCTTTTCAAAGCTTCAAATGCCTTTTACAACCTGCACTCATAAATCATACTGGTAATTGTTGTTGAGACTTGAGAGAGCCGACAACTTGTGCTATCCAAATAATTTGGCATGCAAAATTTTCATGTGATGTAATCAAAAGGAAGGCAAGTTTTTACAACGTTATCCCATTTTATGAAAAAGATTATCTCGAAACGAATATATGCTATATATACAGTGCGTTATACATTGAAAATATAACATAAGTCATGCATTTACAGGTTTAGGGTAAACCAGTCTCTCTTTGGTACAGCAATACAGCATTCTATTAACTCAACTTTAATACTAGAAGATTTGTCCTATCATGTCTCACAAATGCCAATCAACATAGGCCCACGTTTTGATACAGTCAAACCTAACCGTCTTGTTTGTTTCGATATTTATTGGTTGACATAGTAAAATGTTGTTATAGAGGACATATATTATAACATAACATAAAAATAGTTTACGAGAAAAACTTGACTTTTATAATGAATGACTATTATATAGATATTATTACATAGAAGTCCGAAATTGGATTTAACACCTCTCAATTTCAGATGATCCAAAATAAATGTGTATAAGATTTTGATATATCCATTAAGAAGACTAATTCATTGCATTATTCATAAGCTAATTGACTAAATTACTCTTTATATCTTCTCAGGTTATTCTTTATCTCTCTTCAAGCTTTCAGATCAAACTTCAAAGAACACATTTTTGGACCAAATTAATTTGGTTAATACGATACTTAGTTTGGATCAAAGGGACTATTTCCACATAGATCATATTTGACATGGTATATATGTTAGTGCTTAGAGGTGGCAAAATGGTTTAAAAAAATAGTTAGTCACCCATATTATCCATCAGAAAATGGGTTGAATAATGAACTATTTAAAAACGGTCGAATGTGGATAAAGAACCATATTATCCACTTAGAAAATGATTAACCAAATGGATAACTAATGTGTCTAACTTTTATATTGTAAAGCCTCAAATTGGAGTTCCTCAAGTTTGGAAGACAAGGAATATTCTCTCATAGGTGATCATATTTAATAAGTTATGGATAATATGGATATCCATATTATCCGCCGGATAAACCCGTTTTTATCTATTTCAAATACGGGCCAGGTCGGATAATTTATTCATTTTTTAAATTATTCATTGTGACCCGCTCATATCCTACCCGACCCGACCCGCCAGTTTACCGCCCATAATAGTGCTATAGAAGGAGAACTTTGGAGTAATGAATTACGGCTCTTTCTTGAACCCTATATAAATATAAGATATCCGAGCTGGCACGTTATATGTTAGTGCTATACTTTATCCAAAACAAAGAAAAGAAACTTTTGAGAATATAGGATAGTAAGATGCCTTGAAATTAGCAGACAATAGCTAGTGGGAATTTGAGAATACATTCCCTATTTCCATCTCCCCGTTACAATATTAACCTAGAAAACGAATAAATAATAACTTTCTAATATCATCTGAAGCTAAAAATCAGCTCAGTATCCTAAAAACAGCGATCACTGCATGCATGCTTGTAATAAATTTGGAAAATTCATCTTCTCTGCAATTATGAACGGCTCAGATCAATTAGTACCCCCTGCTTCAATACCAAATCTACGGCTCCTATTATTTATGAATAAAACTAATAATTCGCAATAATTTTTTTTTCTTTTTTTTTGAATTTAGAAGTTAGCTAAGCTTTGCTATGAAGGACAATAGCCAACTTCTCTTGTTGATGAAACTTGACTTGCTTAGCAATAAACTTTTCTATAGCCTTCTGAAACTCCTCATTACTTAATCCGTCAACTCCATACGCCGTCTCCGTTGACGGCGATACCTCGCCGGAATTTTCAACTTTCAAGCACTTCTCTGTCTCCGATCTCTGAAACTTCACGCAAATTTCCTCTGCACTTTTCCTATCCAGATTCTCCGACTGCGTTCTCCTAATCGGACCTTTTGATTCCATTGCCTTAATTTTAATCGTTTCCGCTTCTTCGTCGGAACTACGTGACTCCGCATTTTTCACTGAGCTCTTTTCAAATATCATCTGTTTGTCTTCGTACACAATCTCTAGATCTTCCTTTTCGGACGAGAAATTAGACGAAAACTCGGTATTTTCGAGAAACGAGTCGTAGAGTTCAGTTTTATCGACATTGCGGAAAGTGGAAGAGTAGTCGCCGGAGAAGCGGCCGCCGGACTTCAAGAGGAGAGTGAGGACGATGAAGTTGCATAGAACGAAGATGAAGCAAGGACTAAGTATTACATCGACGAGTTGACGGAAATACTCGCCGGAGATTTTCACCGCGAAAGGCAAGCGAGTGGAGATCCATAACAACAGAAGAAGCACAAAGCACAACTCAACAATGCGTAAAACTTTCCCAACGCATTTGAGACTGCCGAGTTTTAGAATCGCTGCATTATCCATTTGAGAAGCGATGAAGGTTCTAGAAGTTCCAGAAATTCAAATGCTAATTTTCCCGAGAAAATTCGAAAGAAAATTGAAATGGCGAGAAAATACCAAGCATATCATTCACAAATTTGAAAAATTGAAAGAGCAGAGAAAATATAGGGGAAAGGGAGAGAGAGGTGGAATTAATGCAAAAAGCAGAACTATGGCTATGACGCTTTTGGTTTTATTACTGAAAGAGGAGGAAAAGGACTGAGGGTTTTGGGTTATTGCAGTAATGGAAACGTTTCGAAAGAATAGGTTTTGGCGTTTTCTATAGAGTACCAGTCAAATGATGAATAAACAATAGGAGTAGAATTTTGGCCAAATAACCATTTTTTTTTATTCAGACATAAAAATATAACCCTGTACACGAAGTAACCCGCGGTCATGCATGGTTAGGGATAGACCCATACAGAGACGGACTCATTATTTGAAAGTGGCTGGGGGTGTACTTTTTTTTCAACCAAAATCTGTTTTGTATATAGTCTTCACTACTAATAATATATATCATTATTTTCTTAAGATATATACATATATACATGAAATTTTCGTCCAAGCTCTACGGGTATCGGTGATCCCTCTCGGTATATTGTAGGTCTGCCTCTGGGACCATGATATAAATAACTTACCTTGATGCAAGTACTAATGACCGATTCCCGCTCAAACATGTAATCCTTAATTATATCACTCAAAAATAACTTTATCGTTGGTCAAAAACTCTTTTATACAATATCCGAAATTTATTGACCCACTAATTCTAATTTTTAACGAGTCGGCCATATAAGGAGGTAGAACACTCACCATTAAAAAAAATTCATTTAAGGCTTGAACTATGGATCTCTATTTAAGGAGGAAAAAATCAAACTAACATATTATATCTAGCGGTAACAAGTTTTTCATTTGTCCCAATTTATGTGATACTATTTGTTTTTCGAGATTCAAATTTTGATTGTGCGCGCATTTAGACATAGAATCTTTAACCTTTTTTAAAATAAAATTTACATATTTAAAAACTACATATAAAGTATAATAAGTCACGATAATTAACAATTCAAAAATATATAAGAGGAAAAATAAAAATTTAAAAATATAAAAGCCGCATAAATTGAGACGGAGTGAGTAATAATAATAGAAGTAACGAAATATGTGAAAATGCTACACAAATAACTATGCGTGAGCTTCCTAACCTAATGTTGAATATTGCGATATTTTTTGTTTATCAATTGGGATGCGTTAATTGTAGCAACATGGAATGTTTGTTAAATATCTAATCTTACATTATGGTGTTAAGATTTTTTGGGTATTAATCTACTCCATTTTGAGGCTTTATAGCCATTCTCTAATCAAAGAATTGTGAACTTGTGCAGTTCATCTACATAGCATTCCAAACCTTATAGGAGTAGAAATGATATTTTGTACAACAACAACAGATTTAGTGTAATCCCATAAATAGATTTTGAAGAGGATAATGTGTTCGCAGACGTTATCCCTATCTTATAAAGGCAAAAGGACTGTTTTTCAATAGATCATCGCCTCAGAAAATACATAATCACAATATAATTAGAAAGAAATGCAAATGATATTTTGTCCCCTATGAAATATCAATATATAGCGTTGGTATATAGGGACAAAGACACGAGCATTCAATTTGACCTATTTAGTTCGAGAAGCAAGTTAATTAATTATGAGTACTTTTCTAGGATAATATCAAAATCCTTACATACCGCATTCATGTCATCATGTTTTTAGGAAAATAGTAGTGATTTTGAATAATAACAGAAGTTATTTTTCAGAAGTTAAATAAAAAATAATTCTTACCCTAAAACACTTTTGGAATTTGGCTAAGCTCAAATAGTTGCTTTAATATTGAAAAAAGATTTAATAAAATACAAAATGCTACTCTTCAAAAAGCACATATGTTAAAAATCATTTTTCAAACTATAAATTTTAGAAGCTTATTAAAACAAGCTACTCCCTTAGTCCCAATTTATACGGTGGAGCTCGAATTTCAAAAATTAAACTTTTTAATTTTAACCTCTTAATTCGGAAGTAGAATCTTTAAGTTTATTAAAATAAAAAAATATATATTTAAAAACTACGTAAAAAAATATTATAAATAATAATATTTAATAATTCAAAAAAATTTAAATTTTGCCACGTGAACTGAGGGAGTATAAATGGAGTATGAAACAAAAAACCAATGAAATCAGAAGATCGAAATGCCACTTCCTACAGACTTGCATTATCTTCCAATATCCATGGGATTTTGTCGGCTTGGGTCTTGTGCGAGTGACACAAGTTTCTAACAGCGAACTTCTTCCCTCTTCTTTTTCTGATAGAACTGCTATTTTTCCTTGGAATACAATACTAGTATAAACTTTTTAGCTCAAGTAACAAAATTAATTAATATATAATGATGTTATCAGATTTGTTTTTGCTGTATTATTATATTTGAAATTACTAATCTCACTTTTAAATAAAGGTTATTGATTATTATCTTTTATTTAATATAATAATGTAATGGCTCTACCCTATAGATATAAAAATAAGCTCGTAAATTAATGTCTTTACAATCTTTTTGGATAATCATTCTCGAATTTTTACTTTCCGTGGAAGTAACCATTAATACTTATATTGCGTGGGATTATCTAGACCACACCTCTTAGGGTATGGTTCTTTCTCCGACCCTGAACGAACACGAGATGCCCTATACATCGGGTTGTCAATTCGCTAGTATTTTCTTACCTTTGACATCTCCAATGACCCATCCAAAAGTTTTTTGGGCTAAGATGAGTTGGGTCAAGACGGACTAAAATTCGGGTCATAGCCCAACCCGCCCAACTCTCTCCAAGCATTACTTAATATGTGTTGTCTTCTTATGAATTGTATTAATATTTATTTTCTTTTGTTATAGTTATATATAACATATCAAACAAATAAAAAGTATTTCTAAGATATTTTGGCAAAGTTACTCGTGATTCAATTTGGGCTAAATATTGGTTTAACTTTTAAATGAGTTGAGATGGGATGAGTCAAGATGAGTTAAGTTCAATAAATAGGCAGGTCAATAACCAGTCCAACCTTGGGCAGGTTGCGCGGTTCATTTGGGCTTGGGCCAAATTTGACAGTCCTAATTTGGTGTAATAATTAATGTAAGATTGGAGATGGTCTTAAGCCATCTCCAACCCTTGCACTATTTTTGTTTACATCAAAATGGTGTAAACACTAAAATGGTACAAATTAACTCCAACCCTTACACTATTTTTTACACACAAAAAAAATCCCTTTTATATTCTTCTCTCTTCTAATATTATTTTTTTAATTTAAATTTATTTTTTATTCATAAAACAAATCCTTTCTTTTTTCTTTTTTACATATTCATCCCACATAATTCATATTCATTTATAATATAATCATCTACTATAAAATTATTTCATACCATAAATTTTTAAATAATATAAATTACAAGCAAATATTATACATTATATATTAATGAATAATTCGAATAAAAATAAAATCATTGATAAGATATAATTAAATAAATATTACATTGTGCTAAAAATTTAGTTTAATTTCTACATAAATATTTAACTTTCAGGATTGCTTAGGTGCTCCCATAAATGCTTTATTAATACATTATGAAGTGCAAAATGAGCATTTTAGTCATTAATTTTTTTATGCCGAGATAAAGATTATTCAAGTCGGTAATTTTCATCTACTACCATTTCTACTGTTGGAGTTGGACCTTCCCAAGCATCTTGAATTAGTGCATTAAAAAATACGTTCATCCTCAATTATCAGGGGTTGTGCAGTATAATACATGTAGTTAATATATCATGTGGCGCTTTTTTCGACCTTATTTTCTCCAAAAATGTGACGACCCTGCAATAATTGCAAAACTCCGAATGCACGTTCAACATGCTTACGACATGATCCTTGTTTCATCGCGAAATATTTCTTCTTCTGAGAACGTGGCTTGCGAATAGTTTGCATAATAGTAGGCCATTTTGGATATGTACCGCCAGCTAAATAATCACCCACATCATATTCTTTTTCCTTGAATAACATTATGGGTGAGAGGAGCAATACCTTTAGCAAGATTAGAAAACAAATGTGATGAGTCTAAAACATTAATGTCATTATTGGTGCTGGGCATACCCAAATATGCATGTCATATCCAAAGGTCATGATCAACTACAACTTCAAGAATAATTATTGGGGATCCACTACGACTTGTATATTGTCCAACCCATGTTGTTGGATAATTTTCCATCTCCAATGCATGCAATCTAGATTACCTAGCATGTTTAAGAAACCACACTTCTTGGTGATAGGCTATAATTGCGTATTTTTGTCGCTTATTACACTCTAATTTACTGTACTTTTATTGAGTTTGAGCTTTAATCACTAGTGTTTTGCACTAATTGTGTGTTTTATGCCTTGTATGAGTGATTTCGAGCTATGTAGATGTTATGGAATGAATTCAAGTTATTTGGAAGTTTGAAGTCTGAGTAAAAGCCCAAGGAATTAAGCCGGGATCGTGTTCGGGGATCAACGGATGATAGTTAAGAACGAACGAAGAATCGAGTACGCATATTGCGCACTATCTAGTAAAATGCACATAACTTTTCACTAAGCTCTACTATATATGATTGGAAATCTAATTCCAAGGGCTACAACTTTTTTGTTTTACGTTTTTCCAAATTCCAAACAAAACAGGGAGAAAAGTGCGCAGCAAGTGCTCGGCCGCGCACTGACCGGGCAAATAGGGCAGAAAATGTGAAATGTGCTCGGCCAATGCGCATCCGCGCACGTCCTGTCCGGGGAAAATGTCTTTTATTTTGCGTAGGAGAAGGTATAATTATTTGGACCCGCCCCTACTTGGTATATATACATGGAAAAGGGGTATTTTGAGGACTTTTGACACACTTTGAACCTTAGGAGGCAAGAACACACTAGGAGCAAGGCGGAGAATTCTTCTACGAGTTTTTCACTTCCTTTTTTCTATTTACATTGTTGGTTATGACTTTTAGTATTGTAGTTTTACATACTATTATGAGTAACTAATTTATTATCCAAAGTTTTGATGGAACCTCTTGGAGGTTGAGTTCTTGTTATGCTTTAATATAATTTAACCTTTGAATTTGTCTACTTGTTCAACTACGTGCTTATTTCAGTTGATTGAATGGCCATCAATTGACTGTGACTATTTATTATGTGTTTCTTGAGAAAGGATACATATTTAGGTGGTTATTGAATAACGTCACTCCTAACGTATGTGAGAAATCAATACAGCGGGTTTAAAGGTAGGTTTAGAAATAACAAAGCCTTGATGTGGTCATAATGAGCGGTTAGATAAAGACAACTAGCGTAGTTCGAGAGAATATGTCTAGTAAGTTGCTGTAGTTACTCGAGAGAGAATTACGACACCTAAAGTGCTCACGATCAGTAGAGAATACATATGCGAAATTGTAGGGAACATAGCGGGAAGGATTCCAACATTTGGAAAAATCATAACTCTAGACTTCCTAAATTTAATCTCCAACCCTTAGTATCTTTAAATGTTAATTTACTTAGTTTCTTAGTTAATTAGTTAGCTATAAGGATCTTAATATTTATAACTTAGAAATTTATTCGAGCTTGTCTTCTTAGCGATATTGAGCAATTATGGCGAAACCTTAGTTCTCTGTGAGATTCGACTTCGGACTCTTAGACCGGATTATATTTGCAGTGACCGCTTATCCTTTTTAGGACTAGAGTTGGGCGTGATCACTACTCACCGATGTGAAGAATCCTTGCAACATTGTTAGCTGTTGGTGATCTCAAATACTACTCGCCAAAAACCTCTACGATAGCTCGACAAAATTACTTCATGCTTTCAATTGCAGTTCACTCTCCAATTTTCACATATTCGTCATGGTATTCTCTGGCAAACCGTATGCCATCATTCTAAAAACGCTGTAATTTTGTTGTAAAATAGATAATCCAAATCTACCTAGCGCATCAGCTGTTGTTCGAATCACGTATCAAGAGGCTTAATTGCATCAACAATACGAGGGAAAAAATCTCGAAATATCCAATATCAACGATGAAACCTGTCATTAAAGCGTGCATTATCTGAAAAATAATCGAGAAATAAAGTATTATCAGCAACTTCACGATCTTGATTGATTACCAAATGACATGGAACAGAGCCAACTCTGAAAACTTCATTATTTTGATATTCTTGCAAATGGTGCAACATATAGTTGTTCATGCGAATATTTTGCAAGATTACTTGATGCTTTTCAGCAATAGTATTATCTAAATCTAAAGTTGATAATGATGAAGAGGAATTTTCATCATTATTATTAGATGAATCTCCAGTATAGAAATTCATTTACAGAATACAAATAAGAGTATTTGATTCTATTTTGAAAAGAATTTGAAATCCTGAGTTATTTTCCTAAATATGTAATGACCCGGCCAGTCGTTTTGAGAGTACTAGCTCAGATCCCCTATTTACTGCTTTCCCCATATCTTTATCTGCTTATGTGACTTGCGGGAGGTTTTATTCGTGGTTCCGGAGTGTTTTGGGACACTTAGTCCCTAAAACGGAAGCTTAAGTTCAAGGATTTTGACCGTAGTTGGAACTGTGTGAAGACGACTCCGAGATGGAGTTTTATCGGTTCTGTTAACTCCGTTGGGTCATTTCGCACTGAGGAGCGTGTTCGGATTGGTCTGTAGCTAAATAAGGCTTGAAACGACGAAAGTTGAATTTTTGGGAAGTTTGACCGGTCGTGTACTTTTTGATATCGGGTCGGATTCTGATTCTGAAAGTTGGAGTAGGTTCGTAATGTCAATTAGGACTTTTGTGCAAAATTTGAGGTCAATCATACATGGTTTGATAGGTTTCGGCATCAATGGTGGAAGTTTGAAGTTTCAAAATTCATAAAGTTTGAATTGGAGGGTGATTCGTGTTTTTAGCGTTGTTTGATGTTATTTAAGGGCTCGACTAAGTACGTATGGTATTTTAGGACTTGTTGGTATATTTGGTTGAGGTCCCGGGGACCTCGGGTGTGTTTGGTATGCTTAACGGATTGAAATTGGACTTATGCAAATTGCTGAAGTTTTCTGGTTTCTGGTGTTTCGCACCTGCAGTGGGGAGACCGCAGGTGCGGACTTGCACGTGCGGAAAGAGGAGCGCGGATATATTTGCGCAGAAGCTGCCTCGCTTCCGCGGCGGGACTGTGCGTAGAAGCGGTGAGAGTCACATGTGCGACTCTTTGGTCGTAGGAGCGGATCCGCAGGTGCGACGCTTCTCTCGTAGATGCGGACCCAGGGGACTTAAGTTAAGTCTGCACCTGCGATGGAATTTTCGCATGTGTGGCATCGCATGTGCGATTATAGGCCAGCAGATGCGAAATCGCATTTTTAATTTTGGGACTTGGAGAGCTCGGGTTAAGGCGATAATTCAAGGATTTTTCTGAGAGAACTTTGGGATAATGATTCTTAACTCGTTTATCGTTGTATTCCATTAATCTACAGTTTATTTCATCATTAAATTAAGGAATTTGGGTGAGAAATTTGGGGGAAAAGGTTGGAAGTTCTTCAACTAAGTTTTTGAGTTTTGATTGGGATTTTGATATCGAATTTGGATAACTTTGGTACGAGTGAAATATTGAGAGAATGAGTGTTCATATTTTATGACTTTTACCCGATTCCGAGACGTGGGCCCCTGGTGGCTTTTTAGGGCGATTTTCGAATTTCTTGTTAAAGTCTTTATTTTATTAATTAGCTTAGTTTATTATAGTTGTATTTATAATATGTAATTTTGTTTGGCTAGATTTGGGTCATTCGGAGTTGGATAATAGAGGAAAGAGCATTCTTATGGGTTAATTTGAGCTTGGTTCGAGGTAAGTGGTTTGCCTAATCTTGTGTGGGAGAAATCTTCTTAGGATTTGGTACTGTTGTGATATGTGTGCGCCGTGTACGCGAGGTAACGAGTGCGTACACATGCTATTTGTTGTAAAACCCGATTTTTACTGAGTAATAACATGTCTTCATTCTTAATTGAGTTTCACTAACATGTGTAGTTATCCTGTTTAGTCTAATATCACATGTCTACGTGCTTCAACTGCTTATTTGAACTATGTGCAGCATGCCTAGTTGATTTTCCTATCTTCCTTGTTCTTTATCAGTCTTAACTGTAGAATTCTTGTTATTAACTCTTGTATCTATCGGTTTGAGCTATGTGTTTACTTTTGAGACTATGAGGCGGCCCCTCGGGAGTTCTCCCTACACATTTACTTTTGAGACTACGAGGCGGTACATGGGTAGTTCTCCCAACCCATTTACTTTTGAGACTACGAGGCGGTACCTTGAGAGTTCTCCCATGTATATTTACCCTTGAGACTACGAGGCGGTACCTCGGGAGTTCTCCCATGTATATTTACCCTTGAGACTACGAGGCGGTACCTCGGGAGTTCTCCATTCATATTTAGGACTACGAGACGGTATCTCGGGAGATCCCCTACTGTTTACCCCTGTGTGTGTTGTACTGTTATTTTGCTGTGTTTTCCTTGTTTTAAAATCTAGTCTCTTATTATACTGTATATTCTCCTGCCTTATTTACTATATACCAATGGGCCTGACTTGACCCGGTCACTACTCGACCGAGGTTAGGCTTGGCACTTACTGGGTACCATTGTGGTTTACTCCATGCTACTCTTCTGCACAAGTTTTGTGTACTGATCCAGGTGCTCCCTATTATCGGCCACGTCATTAGTGAGCGACGACAATTGGAGACTTCAAGGTATATCTGCCGCGTCCGTAGACCGCGGAGTCCCCCTCTATTCTTCCCTTTGTCAAACACTTTCTGTATTTCCTTTATTAGACTCTGGTGTATAGAGATACTATTTTCTTTCTGTAGCTTGTGATTTACGATGTTCCAGATTTTGAGAAGACTGCGTAACTATAGAGTATTGGTTTTTCTTATACATGTCGAGCGGTATTTTCACTAAGTTATTCAGTTGTCTATTGTTGTTCGTTGCTAAGTCTTACTTTCATTATTGTTATTTTCGCAATTTGTTAGGCTTACCTAGTCGTAGAGACTAGGTGCCGTCACGACGTTTTACGGAAGAAAATGTTGGGTCGTGACAAAATGGTGTTCATTTTTATAAATTGAAGAATGTGTAGAGATATTTTACCTATAGATAAATTTGAGATAAGGATGATATCCATTATTACATTTGATTATGATGAAATCCATTTGACAGTTGAGATCAAGATAAAATCTATCATATTATTTATCTGATCAATAATTATTTCTATTTTATCTCTACACGTTGACGAATGTGTAGAGATATCTTCCTTAAAGATAAATTTGAGATAAGGATGAAATCCATCCGACGGTTGAGATTAAGATGAAATCCATCCGACCCTTGAGATCAAGGTAAATTCTATCCTATTATTATCTCGTTAATAATTGTGTCTATTTTATCTCTACGCATTGAATAATGTGTAGAGATATTTTACCAAAAGATAAATTTGAGATAAGGATGAAATCCATTCGACGGTTGAGATCAAGATAAAATCTATCATAATACTATTCGGTCAATAATTATGTTTTATCTCTACACATTGAATAATGTGTAGAGATATTCTACCTAAAGATAAATTTGAGATAAGGATTAAATCCTGCCGAAGGTTGAGATTAAGATGAAATCCATCCAACGATTGAGATCAAGATGAAATCTAAGTGTGTGTCTGTGTGTGTGTATATATATATATAAATATATATATATATATATATATATATATATATATATATATATATATATATATATATATATATATATATATATATATATACACACACACACACACAC
>ML289172.1:29355-57971 GCA_005239495.1 Nicotiana undulata
ATATATATATATATATATTAAAGTACAAACATACCCATCCATATGAAGTTTGTATTTTGTTTTTCTTTAACCATATAATGCACTTTTCCTCTAATCACTTGCAAAAAATGTCCACTCGATTTACAGGATACTCTATCAATGAATATTCGCGATTATGCCACGTTTATTTATATGTTTCTCAAGATCTAATAACGGGTGTACATCAATCTAGAGATCATTTTGGGGTCGAGTGGAAGAAACATATAATAATACAAAAGATGAGTGTTGGGAGTATCGCAACAAAAGATCGGTGCAATCTCAAATTTAAGTTATTGAGAAGGATATAAGAAAATTAAATGGCCATATACTTCAATTTGAAATTACATCCTAGTGGTGCTTTAGATAAAGATATTGTGGGTATTTATTTTATAATTGCTTATACTTTACTTTTATATATTTACTTACAATTTTCCTTCATTTTTTTAAACATATTACAAATTAAATAAGCAAAAGTTTCACTTATGCAAGATTCGAACTACAAAAAAAGGTTTTACATTTGAACATGTGTGGGATACGTTGAAGGATTTTAAGAAGTTTAAAGATGTTGATGCAGGAAGAAAAAAAGTTCGAAAGTAAGGCTCTTCTTATATATCATCGGAGTCTGAGACTCCTACTCCTGATTCACCTCTAGTATCATCTCCTAACTTATCATCATTTTCACTAAATTTGAATGGGGATCTTGCAAGTTATTCCACATATTCAGAATGACCTATTGGGGCGAAGAAAACAAAATTGAAGAGAAAAATCGATGAAGGTTTTTCATCGGCTATGAAATTGGTCCAATTAGAAAACAATCAACTTGTTGAGTTGTTGGCAAATTCAAGTGCAGACAAACAACGAGATATGGAGATAGAAGATAGATCATTGAAACTAAAAAAATTTAAAGGAGAAAATAAAATTTACTGTCAAATTTAGATTCTATTGATGATCCAAATATTCGTGAATTTTATTCGACAAGAACAAATATGAATAATTGATAAAAGAAGTCAACAATTTCAATAGCCACAACCACAACAATTCTCTGTCCCATACACACAATATTTTAATAATATTGGTGGACTGGAAGCGTTCTACCAGAGTACTAATTTATTGTTTTAAGTTTTTCCTCCCATTATGTTATTTAATGTATTTTCAATTTTAATCTATATGCCAGTCGCTACTGTATTAAATATTTAATTTTATGTTATTAATTGAACATTATGTTATTTATTAACAACATATTATATTTTAGATTTGCACTTTTCATTTTTTGATTGTTATATATTTTTATACAATTATAACTTATAATTAAATTAACGTACAATTTTATATAAAAATAATATATACAAAAATTAAATTATAAAAATTATACACAAAAATTAAGATGTAAAATTTATATTATAATGACATTACATAAAAGGTTTAAGTAATTACAAAATTTATAATATGTTAAATTAAAAATATTATATAATAAAAAATAATAATAAAATATTGATGAATAGTAATGGTGTTGATGAATAGTGTTACGTCAAATTTGATAGAATATTATTCACATTCCAAAATGATATTGAGTTGTAGCACCAAAACATTAAATCTTACGCCAAAACGGCATTTGATGGTATTGGGTTGGAGACGAAATATGGGATGGAGCATTAAAAGTTCTCAGCAATGATTTCAATGTTGAATTTAAGAAAATATCCTTTTTAGACCTGTTACTATTCAAATCTTTCTTTTTTCATTTGTAAAATCTTTACTGACTTCAGCTACTGAAGAAAGAAACCAGCTTCTCAGAATTCAGTAAGTCTCTGAAGGGTACAATCAACAATCCTTTTGATCAACAGTGACAGTAAAAAGACAAGAGCTTATATCTGTCAATTGGGCCGCTCAGACCCCGCCAAGTCTGACCCATTAAGAGCTCTGATAGACCCGGCCCATTAGAAAGTATAATTATTTTATTTTCAATAGTTAGTTGCTAGGTAATTTTGTCCATTTTCCATAATTGATATTTAGTACACATTTTCACCTCAATTTTACACGACATGATTCTATGTGATCGCTTTGATAAGGAAAATGACTCCACAAAGATCTCTTATATTTTATTATCGTTCTCTTGTAAAAATAATCATATAACTGAAGAATATTTGCAATTAATCATAGACTAATCTCGTTTCAATTTTATTATTAAATAACAACAAATTCATTGAAGTCTCACGAATGAAGTCTAGTTTTCAATTAGAGGTGTACCTAGGATTTGAGAGTAGTAGGGACACTAATGTCGAATACAAATTTGAGCAACTGCTGGAGTTAGAATCGAACTCAGGCAGCACACTCTAATATTTGTGTCCCCTTTATTCAGCCAATGCTTCTGCCTAATATTTGAATCTTAGGATGTTAATGAAAATATATACATGTTATTTAAGAAATATACATATATATATATATATATATATACATCTTTTTTGAAGTTGTCGGGGGCTGATGACCCTTTACCCCAAGTGTAGACCATCTCTATTTCCGATAGAACATAGGTTAAAGAAAAAATAAAAAGAAGTAATGACAATAAATCATAACAACAAGAGCCCTAGCTAATTAATGGTATAATTTTGATGTAAATATCAGACGTGGCAAGTGTTTCCCCTTTCAACCGGCGTAGCAAGCTGTGCCAACTGCCAAAGTCCAATTGTGAGCGAAAAGCAAAGAGATATAAGTATGCACTATGAAAAAGTTGAGAGGCCAAATAGAAAGTAGGATTTTTCAATGTTGAGCGGTGGGCAGACAAACAATGGTCCCAACACTTTGTATAAATCACTTTCCAACAATAGGATTACTCCGGAATGCACGGTCTCTGACCATTAGCCCCCCCCCCCCCACTAACAATAAAGAAACGAATCATCTTACATTGCCATCTGGCTTGGCAAAATAATGTCCTACTATATAGGTCTTTGTCGCCTATATATCTCTGTTGCTCTTGTACTACGAAATCAATGTCTTTACTTTTGCCTTTGCCGCGGACAGAAGAAAGGCAGAATAGCATTATTCCAAATTTATTTTGGTTATATTCGTAAGTTCTAAAAATTATCATAAATATACAATAATACTATTATCAATAATTTTCATCATATTATCGCAAATCATAGTCCTGAAAATAAATAAATTTGATATAAAATTATCATTTTTATAATGAACTACATGATACACTATCAGATGACCGAGAAGACGAAACAATATTGTTACAAAATAATAAATGATGGACTCTTTTATAAAATATAAAAGTTTGGGGCAATTTTTCAAAATATAATAGTGATATTTTGGCCCAAAATCAGCTATTGAACTGATTTTGAGATTTGGGATTTTACCAAAATATAGACAAAATCTATGGCCAAATATGTATTTGTCAAATAAAACCCAAATTTATTTTAGAAAAATCTATGGCCAAACGGGTCTAAGTATACTACTTTATTGACGAACTAATATAAAAATGCAACAGTATTATATAAATTAAAATAAAGGGAGTAACTACTAGTTCTGTTTCATTACAGATGATACTATTCATTTGTTAAAGAGAATGATATTCTTTAATATAGTAAAAATAATCTAATTTACAATTTTTGTTTTTATTGTTAATGACATAATTTTACAGTTACAAAAATATCCTAATATATTTAGAATCATTAATTTAAAATAATTATTGAATTATTTAATATACTTAAAATCATAAATTTTAAATAATCTTGTACTACTAAAAAGAAACGAATGGAATATGACGATGAAGAAAGAAGAAGAAGAAGAAACAATAGCAGCACAGTGGACTAATTGGTAGCTCTAGTGAGAGAGTTGAGACCCCCACCTATAGATTCTTTGGACTATAGCAGAACCAGATTCCAGGATGCTTGACACTGCAAATTATGTTAGCCTTGACCGTCAAATATGTAAATAGCTTTTAGTTTCGGAATGTTGGGGTTTTAAGCATTAATAGCTTAAAATAAGGTGAATAAGAAATAAGGGGAAAAATGAAATATTAGAGTAATATTTGAAGTTCCCTCTTTCATTGTTCCACGTGGGACGAAGAAAATGTTTTTGATGAGTATATAAGCAATTGCTCTTCTTCTAGCTCATAAAGAGTTGAGAAAAAGACAAGTCTCGCGCCGTCGTCGTCGCACACTTGCTCGGCTTCGGCTTCGGTCAAATGATTGATTGATTAATTTTTTGGACCAAATTTATTTGTTAATAGTAAATATTAATAGAATAACAAAAAATAATATTAAAATAAATATTAATATTAAAGCCATTTCAGTTATCCAATATTCAGTTTTCTGTTTTTGTAACATAAAATTAACTACCCTTCAATTTTCCCTCTTTATTGTTGAGTAAATAGCCAATTATGTCATGACATTTATTCTATGGCCGTTTTGCAAAAACAACCATTATGAAGAGGTGCACCTCTTCAGATTTCAGCCCAACTTTGGCTATAAATACAAATCCATTCTCTCAGATTTTACATACTAATTTCTGAGTTCTCCTCCTTCTTTCTGCATATTTTTAACTTCAAAGAAAGTAACAGTAAGTGAGATCTGCTACCGGCTTTCTGTTCGCTGAAACACTGGGGTTTGAAGTAACACCACACCAGTGTGTAATTTGTTCTATCCTGGGAGGAAATCCATAACCTTGGGTATTAGGAGGGGATTAAATTCCTTAAGAAAATACTGTGAATTCAGTGGGCTCAAATTGGTTTTTTATATCGTTTACATTTCTGTTTATGTTATTTTATTTTCTCCAGGATTATTTTACAAATAAAGATTACTAACAAGCTTAAGGAATTTAATATTTTTTCCGTATTTATGTTATATTCACTGTTTCTGGAGAGTAAAACCTTTGTGGTTTTGTACTCTATTGGAGATTAAAATCTACGTGATTTTAACGTCTGTGTCATTCTTTTACAGAAATGACGAATGACAACGGAAACCAAGCTGTTCCGATGGTAACTGCCAATGCCTCAACGAGCCGAACAACACCGGCAGCATTGGCACTGACTGAGAAACCCAGAAATTTTCCGGGATTGATTTCAAGCGCTGGCAGCAAAAAGGTGTTCTTCTATTTGACTACTCTAAGTTTCCAGAAGTTCATCAAGGAAGATGTTCCTGTGTTGTCAGATGAAACTCCTAGACTGAACGCTTTCTCGTGATTGAGGCGTGGAAGCATTCAGATTTTTTGGCATGAATTATATTCTAAGCGGGCTGGAGGATGCTTTGTATAACGTCTACAATGGCGTGAAAACGTCAAAAGAAACATGGATTGCGTTTGAAAAGAAATATAAAACTGAAGATGCCAGGTTGAAAAAGTTCGTTGCTGCAAAGTTTTTGGACTACAAAATGGTAGATAGCAAGTCTGTTATTACCCAAGTCCAGGAATTGCAAGTGATTATTCACGATCTCCTTGCTGAAGGTATAAGTAGAATTAATAGTAATGTTGGTAGTATTAATTTTATTATGTTTACTAACAGAACTTTCATTGAATGTCTTGTCATCAATGAAGCATTCCAAGTAACAACGATTATTGAGAAGTTGCCTCCGTTGTGGAAGGACTTCAAAAATTATTTGAAACACAAACGCAATGAGATGTCCCTTGAAGATCTCATTGTTCGATTGAGAATCGAAGAGGACAATAAAGATGCTGACAAGAGAGGTCGTGGAAACTCAACAATAATGGAAGCAAATATTATTGAAGAGAACAAAAAGAGGAAGAAGGCTTCTGGACCGAAATACAACCCAAGCAAGAAGCGGGTTAGACTTAATTCACACAGATATTTGTGACATGAAGTCAATACCATCTTGCAGTGGAAAGAAGTATTTCATAACTTTTATTGACGATAGTACCCGATATTGCTATGTTTACTTACTTAATAGTAAAGATGAAGCAATAGACGCATTCAAGCAATACAAAAATGAAGTTGAAACGCAACTTAACAAGAAAATCAAAATGATAAGAAGTGATAGGGGTGGTGAATATGAATCTCCTTTTGAAGAAACATGTTTAGAATATGAAATTATTCATCAAACAACGACCCCTTACACGCCCCAATCCAATGGGATTGCGGAAAGAAAGAATCGTACATTAAAGGAGATGATGAGCGCATTGTTGATAGGTTCTGGTTTGCCACATAACTTGTGGGGGAAGCCGTTCTTAGGGCTAATCGAGTATTAAATCGAGTTTCCCATAGCAAAAAACAATCCATTCCATTTGAAAAATGGAAAGGACGGAAGCCCAACTTGAATTATTTTAAAGTGTGGGGGTGTTTGGCAAAAGTGCATGTTCCTAAACCCAAAAGGGTAAAAATAGGACCGAAAATCGTTGATTGTATTTTCATAAGATATGCGACTAATAGTAAAGCATATCGATTTATGGTTCATAAATTAGAAAATCCCGTCATTCATAATAATACGGTCATAGAATCAGATAATGCTGAGTTATTTGAAAATATATATCCGTATAAAAAGGAATATGAGTCGATTAGTGAAGGATCTAAACGACCTCGGGAAGAAACAAAAGAAAGTACACTTAATCAGGAGGATCCAAGACGTAGTAAACGTCAAAGAACGTCTACTTCATTTGGACCAGATTTTGTGACTTTCTTATTGGAAAATGAGCCTCAAACATTTAAAGAAGCTATGTCTTCTTCGGAATCATTGTTTTGGAAAGAGGCAGTCAATAGTGAAATAGAATCCATATTGAACAACCATACATGGGAATTGGTTGATCTTCCTCCTGGAAATAAACCGTTGGGTTCTAAATGGATCTTTAAGAGAAAAATGAAAGATGATGGCACTAATGACAAATTTAAGGCAAGACTTGTGGTCAAAGGGTATAGACAACGAGAAGGTATTGACTATTTCGATACATACTCTCCAGTTATAAAGAATTACGTCCATACGAACGTTAGCTGCAATTTATGATCTTGAAATTCATCAAATGGATGTTAAGACGGCCTTCTTAAATGGAGAGTTGGAGGAAGAAATTTACATGGAACAACCTGAAGGGTTTGTGGTTCCAGGTAAAGAAAAGAAGGTATGTAGACTTGTTAAGTCCCTTTACGGACTAAAACAAGCACCCAAACAATGGCATGCGAAATTTGACCAAACAATGTTGTCAAATGGTTTTAAAATAAATGAGTGTGATAAATATGCGTATATTAAAAATGTTTCAAATCACATAGTCATTGTTTGCTTATATGTGGATGATATGCTGATAGTGAGTAATGACATTGCCAACATAAATGCGACTAAGTGCATGCTATCAAATGGAGGTCAAATTTTGATACAAATCACATAACCGGGTTCGGGGGTAAATAGGTAATCGAGATTTGGTTTGGAGGCTTGTTAGAAAGGCAAGGTCGTGATTGATTGTTTATTTGATTGCGGAACAAGGTAAGTGTTGTGGTTAACCTAGACTTGAGAAAACTAGGGCTTGATGGTCTATTTGTTGCTTGATTTCATGTGCGGGGAAGACATATGTGGAAGGTGATGAGTGTACAAATGTTGTCATGGGTTAAGCATGCTGGGTGGGTATTTAACTGTGCATTTTATCTATATCATGTCTTCTTTTACTCCGTGCTACAAACTCTGTCATGCCTTTATTGTTACTTATCCTTATTTGTTAAATACATGATTTTCTTGCTGCATGTCTTTTTTGCTACATGTTCTGTACACCCATGTTTTTACCCATTGTCCATTTTTACTTGTTATATGCCTTTAATTATCTATTTGCCTTTACTTGCTTCTATTTTGCTCCGATTTATTATATTTTTTTGCCATGGAATATTTACTTGCTTTGGTTCCTTTCTCTTGTATTGAGAGCTATGCCGTAGTTGTTTGTAGTAATGATATGATTTTTTGGAATGTGGTTGCGCGCCACAATAGATGTTGCTATTATTATTTGGGATCGGGTTGCACGTCGCAACGAATCTATGTATAATTGTTTGGGATCGAGTTGCACGTCGCAATAGATATTGATATTATTATTTGATTTCGGGTTTCATGCTGTAACGGATAGTGATAATGTTATTGGGATCGGATTGCATGCCATAACGATATTTATATTGTTGAAATATGTATGGATTAGGTTGCGCGCCGCAACACAAAAATATGTTTTGACTCTTCTTGACCGTTGTTTCTATAATTGTGTTGTAATGTGAACTTGAGCATATGCGATATTTTTGGGCCCTCTGTTATGTACTTTCTATTTCTGTTTTCATGTAAATTCTTGTTTTCTTTATTCTGATATTATTTTATTTATACTCGTATAGGTTTATAGTGAGTGCCTTGTTATAACATCGCCACTACTTTGTCGAGATTGGACTCCGCATTTACAGAGTACATGAGGTTAGTTATACTAACTACACTTCTGCACTTTTTGTGCAGATTATGATGTGGGACCCGACATCGGTTAGTGGAGGCTCGCTCGAACTGCTTTTCATCCGGAGACTTGAGGTAGAGCTGCATAGCGTTCGCAGACCCTGAGGTCCCCTTCTAATCTTTTATACTGTTATTTCTTTGAGATAATTATATATCTATTTCGGCCTTCGATTGTAGTATTTTTAGAAGTTCATGTACTTGTGAAACCATATTCCGGGATTATACTAAACGGTGTTTGGACTATATTATATTTATTTTGAGGTTCTACAACATTGTTTCTTATTAAACCATTTTTAAAATCTGTTTAAAATAAATAGTGGTGTACTAATGTTGGCTTGCGTAGCAAGTGGGCGTTAGGCGCCATCACCGTCTCGAGGTTGGGATTTTAGATCGTGACAGTTATTGGGGACCCCAACCAAAGTTGCGTACAAGTTCAAAAATATCATGCGAACCTACTGAAATTGTCAAAACACGAATCCGAGGTCGTTTACTACAAACGTTGACTGTGGTAAACTTTAGCCTTATTTTAAGTCAAAAACCACAATTTCTTTAAAATTTTCCATAAAAGCTTTCCGGAAAATGACACTGACTACACATGCAAATGAATAAACATCAAATGAAGCAATGAGAGGTCTTGAAACACAAAAAATTAAGGCTAGTACTCAAAATGACCTATCGGGTCATTATAATATTAATAAGATCGTATTTTTTGACTTTCTTACCATATTAATACGAGAAAACTTGCACTGATATTAATTTTCATATAATTTTTATAAGATCTCAATTTTCATTTGAATTACTAAAACAATCTGATTCAATATAGCTACAAAAATTAATAAAATTGACTATCGAAAAGTGAAATACGAGAACCTATTTTTGAGATAGACGGAGCAGTAGATAAAGAAGACCAACACTATTGGAGCTGCTTATCTATTGCTATAAAATCCTGTATATATGTACCCGGCTTTTTTATTTATTTACTAGAACAATTATGGATTGGAAGTTGATTTAATGTGACGATCATTATAACATAGCCTTGAGGCGCTCAACACACCCTTCTAGCCTTGTAAACTTGCACTAATTTCTTTTGTCTTTATTTTCTCTTGTAGTTAATCACCAAAATAAAATTATTTTTCGAATTACTAATATACTATTCACGCTATGGTAATCTCCAAACTCTGGCAGAAAAAAGATTATATTTCAATTAAAGTAAGAGAAAATTAAATCCATTCATAACAGCTCGTATATATATTCTTTTATTATTGTTATGGTAAATATGGATTCATACATTAGAGACTCCATGACAACAACAAATAGGATTTCTGTTATGAAATTCACATTTTCCGTATTCAAAGTCTTGCCATAAACATTCTTGGTTGCATTGCCCCGCTGTATAATTAGGTGTACATTTCTTCGAGCAAAATGGTTTTTGAGCATCATTTGTGGCACCTACTACACAAAAAAGAAGAGAATGTAAATTAATAACAGAAAAAATAATTAACACGGCAAAAGTAAACAAACAAGTATGTTTACCAAGATGATTTGATGCAGTTGAAAATGGAACAAGTAAGAGAAAGAAGACAATTAAAAACTTGGGGAACTCCATGAGGATTACTCTTTGTTGATACATATGCTTAGAGTGTAAAGCTTAGTTAAAAAATAGAGAAAACTTATAGCTATTTATAAGGGGTAAAATAAGTAGAAATCTACAATTCGTTTGTATGAAAGGAAGGAGATTCTTTTAAAAAAGGTTAGCAAAATTAGGGGGATGCCTCTTTAGAAATATATTTATTTTACATGATCAGGAAAGTTAATATTTAAGCATTTGATATTAATACCATTTTCAGAAAAGGTTACCAAGTTATTAGGAGGAATGCACTAAATTATAATCAATTTCTAGAGGAAATTTCACAAAGCACTATAGTTTGTTGGTTAATTATGTTTAGCCGTAAAACGTTATAGTTGAATTTATAACGTGTTTATAGACACGCGAATCAATTTGATCTCAGAATAATAAATAAATTAATAAGACCTAGCATTGGTTCAGGGAGTAGAGCTTCTGAAGGCAGTAATAAGAATATCAATATACAAGAAATAAGGTGTTATAGAGCTTTTGAATAATATGTAGCATAAGTTTGTCAGAAAATTCGTCCCGTACAAAGGTTGTTGAAGTCACTATTTATAGTTGCATCTAGGGAACAATGTCACGATCCGGAATTCCCACCGTCGGGACCGTGCTGGCACCTAACATTCACTTGCTAGGCAAGCCCACAATAGAGACTCAATAAGCAATAATCTTAAAACTTACAATGATTAACAAGAATTAACACATAATGAATTAATAAGAAAGCGGAAATTCATAACAAAACCGAATATGTATACATAACTACCCATGATCTGGAGTCACAACTCACAGATTGCTATGATTTAACTACAAATATTTGACTGAAAGAAAATACAACTGTTTACAAGTCAAAGAAACAGTAAACTAAAACAGGTAGAATGAGACTCCAGGGTCTGCGGACGTCGGCAGATCTACCTTGGGTCTTCTTTGTAGTTAAGTCAGCAACTAGTCTTAGGATCAGTACTGGTAAGTGCCGAGTGCAGTATCAGTATAATCGACCCCATGTACTGGTAAGTGTCGAGCCTAACCTCGACGAAGTAGTGACGAGGCTAGGACAAGACACCCACAAAAAATATGTGCGGTATAATCATACATATAGCAATAACAGTAATAAAGAAATGAGACAGGAAATATTAGGAAGGAGACATGCTGAGGGGTTCACATTATAAGGAATCAAAACAGTGATAAAACTGGATCAATCAATATGCCTTAAATAGATAGAACAAGTAAAAGAGGTAAAGGAAACTGCACGACATCATCCTTAGTTCTTTTACTCTCAACCTCATCATATGAAACAATAGAACAACACGACATCACCTTTCGTGCATTAACTATTACACCACATATTTTCGTACGTGAGAGTACGTCGTAAGTCAATTGATGTAAGCTCAGAAATAAGATTATATTTGGAATCATATAAAGTAAGTTAATCATATTACCTTGGAGGTTACAAATACTTAAGATCATGAATAACGAGTACCAAGAGGGTTGGAAAGCTTAGAAGCTAAACCAATTGAAGAAAATTAGTTTCGTCGAAAGTCGACGAATTTGGAATGTTATAACATGTACTTTAGGGTGAGACTATGGTTCATTAAATGATAAGGAGGTTATGATAATAGTTAATTTTGTCGTATGATAGTCGTGTTTTAAGTTTAGAAGTCAAGCAAGTTGTGGAACAAAAGTTGGCAAAGGTCTTCACAAGTTACATTAATAAATTTGTTGAAACTTAGGTCAAATGTAGATGGGATTTTCTCCCAATATACTTAGAATTAGCGGATGATCTACCTACCAAATTGAAGATGTACGAGTCTAGTTTCTCAGGCATTTAACCTCTCATCAATACGATATCGGAGAAGAGAAATATTTGCATTTTTGCGAGACTACACAAAGCAGCTCCCATGGGACCCACAAAGTCAGTGAAAACTCCAGCTTGTATTTATGTCAATTCTAAATCGTTTTCACTCATTTTTCTTTAGTCAAAAATAGTTCCTAAACACTCCTAAATGCTCTCCAATGGTTACTCCATGATTCTAGGGTGAAAACGTAAGATAAAAACATGAATCCAACGCTAGAAACCCTGTGATGCTTGCTAGATCATAGTTCTTCATCTTGTGGCTGTTTTGGAGGGTTCTTCAAAGTGAAGTAACCTCAGGTCTCGTCTGGTTCTTGTTGATTAAGGTAATAATCAGTCCCTCATAATAATATTAGATTTTCAAGGTGAACTACAAGTGTTTACACTCCAACTTGAACACCAAAAGTTGATTCAAGAAGAGAATACAACACCTATTGTGTTGTGGTGTCATGTCACGACCCCAAACACTTAGTCGTGATGGCGCCTGTCATGGAATCAAGCAAGCCACACACTTCGTTGAATCCAGGTTTATTTTTCAGGAAATTTATAAATTTAGAAGCAAAATATTAGTAATAAACCATTTGAAAGTTTAAACAACATTAATGCACAATTCAAAATCCAACCCCGAATCTAGTGTCACTCAGTCACGAGCTACTACAATATAACAATGTCAAAATAGGGAAATAGACAACATAGTCTGTAATAATAAAAGTGCAACAGGAAGATAAGAAAGGAGAAGACGAGGTCGCGATCGCCAGCTTCTACCTCGACGACTCCGATGAACTTTGACAGCTGCTTAACAACCACTACCGGGTCCCGATGTACCTAGATCTACACATAAGGTGCAGGGGGTAACGTGAGTACACCAATTCAGAAGTAACGAACCCAAACTATGGGCTGAGAGATAGTGACAGACTAAACCTCAGTATTTACAATAAACCGCATTCAGAAATTAGACATGCTAAAAGTTTATCAGAAAATGAACAGAATGTATCAAGTATGCTCAGTATACTCTACATACCAATATATATAAATATAGGAAAAACATTGTGGAAGTGCACACAGTGCTCACAAGCCTCACACAGAAGTCCACTCAGTACAGTATATGGCTCTCAGGCCCGGGGAAAGTCCATCCCAGAATGTACATGAACATCGGTGACTGTAGTCACTCCGTACTGAGGAAAAAGGCCAATCCAGCCCCACGAAGAAGATCCATCTCTGGAATACAACACTCGGGAAAGATCCATGTCTAGGGACGATCCATCCCTCCCATACCATCAACTTCGGACAAGGTCCATGCCTAGGGAAGATCCATCCCTCAATTTCAATGCGCTCACTGGGGGTGTAAAGAATCCGGAGGGGCCCTATTGGCCCAAGCGCTATATCAAGCTAACAAAGGCATGATTAAAGTATCGCTGCGGTGTGCAGTCCGATCTCATAACAGTCTCAACAACAGGCTCTCGGCCTCACTTAGTCATTACTCTCCAATCTCGCTCACATAGATCACAGGTGCATAAATCAGCTCGAAATAATGATAATTATGCGTATAATTAACAATACTGAGACTGAGGCATGTAATGATATACTATGATAGGACTGAGTATATGAAATCAAATAATCACAAAATGAGACAGTAATATACGACCACTTGGGTCTCAACATTTTCGGCATGAAGCCTTAGCATTTATACTTAACATGAGTTCTAACATGTTCACATTTAGCACATTAATAGAAATGCGGGTATCAATCCGTAATAGCTACTAGACGGTGCCATGGGATGAGCCAGGCCACAAATTACTCGGTGCACGCCCGCACACCGTCACTTAACATGTGCGTCACCTAAATTATAGTCACATACCATATAGTTCGGGGTTTCGAACCCTCAGAACCAAGTTTGGAAACGTTACTTACCTTAAAAACCGGCTAAAATCCTAGCCCACAGTGCCTTTTCCTATTGAATCGGCCTCCGAGTGCTCCAAATCTATCAAAAATCAGAATTACATCATTATAATATGCCAAGGAACGAATCCCATTCGAAAATTATCAAAAAAATACCCAAAATTGGCCAAACCCGACCCCCGGGCCCACGTCTCGGAATCCGATAAAAATTACATCACAAGAATTCACATCCTCCCACGAGTCTATACTTACCAAGAACATCAAAATCAGACTTAAAATGACCCCTCAAATCTCCATTTTAAAGTCTCTAATTACAAGCCTTAATTACCCAATTTTGGTACTAATTTCCCACTAATTTCACCACTAATCAGTCCATTAATCACATATAAACTAGTTTTAAGTCCAGGGGTCTTATCTCCACGAAGAACCCTCAAATTCTCTTAAAAACCCCTTCAAAAAGCTTCAAACTCGAGCAAAATGGTGGAAGAATGATCCAAAAATCGCTAAGGGTCCTATTTATATGATCTGCCCAGCGATGATCGCACATGCGGTCCTTTTCTCGTACCTGTGGACCCGCACATGCGGTTTCCACTTAAAGGGCCATTTTTCGCACCTGCGACTCCGCAGGTGCGGCCAAAACCTCGCACCTGCGTCTCTCCTCCTGCCTACTAGAATCCGCACTTGCGCCCCCTTTTCTACACCTGCGGCTTCCCTTCCGCAGGTGCGGCCACACCAGAGAAACAATACCAGCAGCATTTCTGCTGCATTTTCCAAATTTCCATTTCCCCGATGGCTATCCGAAATCATCCCGAGCGCCTCGAGACCCCAACCAAAAATACAAACAAGTCATAAATGATCATCCGGACTTAGTGGTACCTACGGAACACCCAAAATAACCTCAAAACACCAAATTCACCTCGGATTCAAGCCTATGAACTTTGAAACTTCCAAATTTTCCAAAGATGCCGAAACCATCCAAAACACGTCCGATTGACCTGAAAATTTGCAGACACATCCAAAATTACCTACGAACCTGTTCCATTCTGACCCTGATAGCTTATTTTCCACTGCCGACCGAAAAATTGCCAAAAACTCAATTTCGCCAATTCAAGCCTAATTCTATTCCGGACCTCAAATTCACATTCTGAACACACTCCTAAGTCCCAAATCACCTAACGAAGCTATTCGAGCCATAAAATCCACATTCCGAGGTCGTTTACCTATCAGTCAACTCCCAATTGACTTTTTCAACTATTAAGCTCATTTAAGAGACTAAGTGTCTCAATTCTCACAACTCCACTCCGAACCCGGACCAACTAACCCAACACATCATAATTAGGTTAAATAACACATGAAGAAGCTGAAAAAGAGGAAACGGGGCAAATCTCACGGAACGACCGGCCGGGTCGTTACATGTCATTGAGGATAATTCACTTGCTAGGAAAGCCCACAATAGAGACTCAATAAGCAATAATCTTAAAACTTACAGTGATTAACAAGAATTAACACATAATGAACTTATAAGAAAGAGGAAGTTCATAAAAAAATTGAATATTTATACATAACTACCCATGATCTGGAGTCACAACTCACGGACTGCTATGATTTAACTACAAATATTTGACTGAAAGAAAATACAACTGTTTACAAGTCAAAGAAACAGTAAACTAAAACAGGTAGAATGGGAATCCAGGGTCTGCGGACATCGGCAGATCTACCTTGGGTATTCTTTGTAGTGAAGTCAACAACTAGTCTTAGGATCAGTACTGGTACGTGCCGAGTGCAGTATCAGTATAATCGACCCCATGTACTGGTAAGTGTCGAGCCTAACCTCGGTGAAGTAGTGACGAGGCTAAGACAAGACACCCACAAACAACATGTACGATATAATCATACATATAGCAATAACAACAATAAATAAATGATATAGGAAATATTGGGAAGGATACATGCTGAGGGGTTCATAATATAAGGAATCAAAACAGTGATAAAACATGATCAATCAATATGCCTTATATATATATATATATATATAGAATAAGTAAAAGAGGTAAAGGAAACTACACGGCATCACCCTTCGTGATTTTACTCTCAACCTCACCATATGAAACAATAACTACCAGTCGAGCATTCAGATTAGGCCATCAGTTGAAGATTAGGGCATCCGATGTCCCTAAGACAACTTTTCGGACGATGTATGGGCACTATGAATTTCTGGTTATGTCTTTTGGCTTGACTAATGCCCCAACAATATATATGGAATTGATGAATCGAGTGTTCAAGCCTCATCTGGACTCCATCGTGATAATGTTTATTGATGATATTACACCTCCGGAAAACGCTTCAGACTTTGAGGGACAATCAGTTGAATGCCATATTTTCAAAGTGTGAGTTTTGGTTGGATTCAATAACTTTCTTCGGTCACATTGTATCAGCATAGGGTATTTAGGTAGATCCTAAGAAGGCAGAGGCAGTAAAGAATTGTCCTAGACACACTTTAGCCACGAAAATCAGGAGCTTATTGGGTTTGGCGAGTTACTACCATCGTTTTGTGGAGGGGTTCTCATCTATAGCAGCCCCAATGACTAAATTGACTCAGAAAGGTGCCCCATTCAAATGGTAGGAGGAGTACGAGGCGAACTTTCAGAAGCTCAAGACAACCTTGACTTCAGCACCGGTGTTGGTGTTACCATCAGGTTCGGGATATTTCACGATTTATTGTAACTCATGTGTTGGGCTTGAAGCGGTATTGATGCAGGAAGGCAGGGTGATTGCATATGCGTCTCGGCAACTGAAAGTCCATGATAAGAGTTATCTTGTCCATGACTTAGAGTTGGAAGCCATTGTTCACGCATTGATGATTTGGAGGCACTATCTCTATAGTGTGCCGTGTGAGGTGTTCACGGATCATCGCAACCTTCAATACTTGTTCAAGCAAAAGGATCTTAATCTGAGGTAGAGGATATGGTTAGAGTTATTGAATCACTATGATGTCACTATATTATGTAATCCGGGGAAGGACAATATGGTGGCCGATGTATTGAGTAGAAAGGCATTGAGTATGGGCAGCATGGCGTTCATTCCAGTTAGTGAGAGATCGCTAGCTTCAGATATTCAGACTTAAGGCCAATCAGTTCGTGAAGTTGGACATTTTTCCCAACCGTGTTTTAGCTTGTACAGTCTCTCGATCTTCTTTATTTGAGCGTATCAGAGATCGACAATATGATGAACCTCACTTGATGGTCCATAAGGACACAGTTCGGCACGGTGGTGCCAAGCAGGTTACACTTGGAGATGACGGTATTTTAAGGATGCAGGGTCGAGTGTGTGTGGCTAATGTTGATGGGATTCGTGAGTTGATCCTTGAGGAGGCTCAAAATTCTAAGTATTCTATACACCCGGGTGCTTCCAAGATGTACCAAGACCTGCGACAACATTATTGGTGGAGAAGGATAAAGAAGGATATTGTTGCTTATGTGGCTCGTTGTTTAAATTGTCAGCAGGTGAAGTTTGAGCATCAGAGACCCGGCGGTTGCTTCAGAAAATAGAAATTCCTGAGTGGAAGTGGAAGCGTATCACTATGGACTTCGTTGTTGGACTCCCAGAGGCTCAGAGGAAGTTCGACGTCGTTTGGGTTATTGTGGATAGGCTGACTAAATCAGCCCATTTTATTCCAGTGGCAAGTACTTATACCTCAGAGCGGTTGGCAGAGATATATATTCGGGAGACCT
Source organism: Nicotiana undulata (assembly GCA_005239495.1). Lineage (NCBI taxonomy): Eukaryota > Viridiplantae > Streptophyta > Magnoliopsida > Solanales > Solanaceae > Nicotiana > Nicotiana undulata. The sequence goes on from ML289172.1 coordinate 46,888, forward strand.
TTCTCCTTCACGCTGTGCCCGCGTCTATCATTTCTGATCGGGGTACATAATTTACCTCGCACTTTTGGAGGGAATTCAGCGTGAGTTGGGTACAGGGGTTGATTTGAGCACAATATTCCATACGCAGACGGAAGGGCAGTCCGAGCGTACTATTCAGATCTTGGAGGATATGCTCCGCACCTGTGTTATTGACTTTAGAGGTTCTTGGGATCAGTTCTTGACGTTAGCGGAGTTTGCCTACAATAATAGCTACCAGTCGAGCATTCAGATGGCTACCTACGAGGCATTATACGGTAGACGGTGTAGGTCGCCAGTTGGATGGTTTGAGCCAGAAGAGGCTCGGTTATTGAGTACATATTTAGTACAGGTGTCCTAGGACAAGGTCAAGATTATACAGGATCTACTTCGTACAGCTAAGTCCAGGAAAAAGAGTTATGCCGACCGTAAAGTTCGTGATGTAGCGTTCATGGTTGGAGAAAGGGTATTACTTTGGGTATCGCCCATGAAGGGTGTTATGAGATTTGGGAAGAAGGGCAAGTTGACCCCTAGTTATATCGGGCCATTTGAGATTCTTGATAGAGTGGACGAGGTAGCTTATAGACTTGCATTGCCTCCAGGGTTATCCTCAATTTATCTGGTATTCCATGTGTCTATGCTCCAGAATTATCATGGTGACCCATCCCACGTGTTAGATTTTAGCTCTGTCCAATTGGACAAGGATTTCACTTATGAGGAGGAGCCGGTAGCCATTCTAGACCGGCAAGTTTGTCAGTTGAGGTCAAAGAGTTACCCTTCAGTTCGAGTGCAGTTAATAGGTCATCCTGTTGAGGCAGCTACTTGGGAGTCATAGTCGGACATGCGGAGTAGATATCCACACTTTTTCGCCAACTTAGGTACTTTTCTATGTCCGTTCGAGGACGAACGTTTGTTTTAGAGGTGGAGATTCTGCTGACCCAAAGGGTCATCTTATGAATTAAGAATCCATCCTGGGCTCATTAGCCTTAAAAGGATTAATTTTATTTACCTCGATTTGCGTGTGTAGTCCGGACGTGTATCTGAAAAGCCTTAATGTGAAAATATCTGAAGTAATAATTTTTTCTAAGAGTTAAATTTAATTTTTAGTTGAGTTTGGTCAACATTTTGAGTAAACGGATCTGTACCCGTGTTCCGACGGTCCCGGGAGGTCCGTAGTAAAATATGGGACTTGGGCGTATGCCCGAAATCAAATTCCGAGGTCCCTAGCGCGAGAAATGATTTTTAATGTAAATCGTTAAACTGAAATTTAAAGGAATTAAAGAAAAAGAACTAATGTTTGAACTCATTGGTATCGGGTCCGTATTTTTGTTTCGGATCCCGGTACAAGTTTGTTATAATGTTTAAGTCCTATATGTGAAATTTGGTGGAAATTGGAGTTCATTTGACGTGATTCGGACGTCCGGTTGAGCAAATAGTGAATTTGAAGTGTTCTTGAGAAATTCATGAGTTTTGATGCTAAATTCTTAATTTTAGGTATTATTTTTGTAATTTGATCGCACGATCAAGTCTGTATAATATTTTTAGACTTGTGTGCATGTTTGGTTTGAAGCCCCGAGGGCTCAGATGAGCTTTGGATAGGCTACGAGGTGTTTCGGGCTTATAAATGTGATGATCCAAAAGGTCATCCCGTGTAATTTTAATTAAAAATGTGTTCCGAGGCCGTGAAAGCCTCCTTTAATATCACCTCGATGTGCGTGCGCAGGCCAGACGCGTAGCCGGGAAGCCTTTATGTGAAAAATTGATAAAATGGTGAATTTATAATAATTATTTGAATAAAGTTGACTTTGGTCAATATTTTTGGTAAATGGACCCAAACCCGTGATTTGACAGTCCCGGAGGGTTCGTAGGAAAATATGGGACTTGGGCGTATGCCCGGAATCGAATTCCAAGGTCCCAAGTCTGAGAAATGAATTTTTAAAGAAAATTATTTTCTGAAAAATATAAAGGTTTTTGAAAATGAGAATTGATGTGAAACCTGTGTTATCGGGCCTGTATTATGGTTCCGGAGCCCGGAACAGGTTCAATATGTGTTATATGAGTTATCTGTGAAATTTGGTAAGAAACAGACTCAGTTTGAGGTGATTCGGACTAAAAATGGAAAAATTGAAAGTTAATGAAGTTTTGAGAATTTTTATAGATTTTGAGGTTAATTCGATGTTTATGATGATATTTTGGTGTTTTGATTACTCGAATAAGTCCGTAGGATATTTTTGAGGTTGTGTGCATATTTGGTTTTGAGCCCTGAGGGCTCGGGTGAGTTCCTGGTAGGTGTGGGGGTGCAAAACTTAGGAAAAATCTGATGTTTTTGAGCTGTTGCTGGTGTCCAGGGATTTACCATATGCGAACGCACTCAAGGGAGTGCGAACGCACAAGGTAATTGAGCGCTAGGGGTCAGGGTAGTTTTTGGTCAGTGCGAACGCACCCTGAAGGATACGATCGCGGAGTGGGGGCCAGGGTACACTATGCGAACGCAACATGCTGGATGCAAACGCGGATTGTTAGTTGGGGTCTACTGTGCGAACGCGGGGGTGGGGACGCGAACGCACATGTATAGAGGGGTCCTGGGGGCTGGGTAGTGATTAACCCTGTGCGAACGCGACCCTTAGCACGCGAACGCATGGGCCAGGCTTGTTAACCCTGTGCGAACGCGGCTAGGTGGTCGCGAACGCATAGGGTATTTTCGTTCAGTGATTTTTAATACCCAAAAACAGAATAGTTACGGGATATTCTCCCAATTTTCACAACCCTCCTTCTTCCCACACCCTATAGGCGATTTTGAAGAACTCTTCCACGATATCTTCATAGGTAAGTGATCTTAGCTCCATTTTCTTCCATTTTCATCAACAATTAATAGATTCTAGGCCTAAAATCATGAAATTAAAGGGTAGAAATTGGGATTTTGGGTAGAGTTAGGGCTTTTTGAATTTTTGGGAATTTGACCTCGTTTTGGGGTCGGATTTCAAAACAAATTGTATATTCCGGCTCGTGGGGGAATGGGTAATCGGGTTTTGGTCCGAACCTCGTGTTTGGACCAAGCGGGCCCGGGGTCGAATTTTGGAATTTTTGGAAGAATGTTGGGAAATCTATAATTAGGCTTTGAAATTGAATTGTTGAGTAATTTTTGATGTTATTGAGTCAATTATGTCTAGATACGGTTCGGTTGTTTCGGAGTCGGATTCGAGAGGAAAAGCGGTGATAGAGGCTTGATTTGCATTCTTGGAGTCGAGGTAAGTGTTATGCCTAACTTTAGCTTGAGGGAATAGGTGTTGAGTTGTATGTGCTACTTGTTTATATCATTTTCAATGTATATGTGAGGTGACGAGTACCTATATATTGTTTGTCAAGCATGCCCGTGAGTCAGTTTCGATGTATTACGTGTTTTTCTTCGATATTCATTGTGTTATGAAGTAGATTTCCTTTTGAAGTTATTCTATTGTTGAGAAATACTTGATAGAGGACATGTAATAAGTTTTTTCCAGTTGAGGATTGTCTTTCATTAAGTTATATACTTGGATGAGATTGGTTATAGCTGAGTCCCTTGCCGGGACGGTAGTATTTCAGTTGTTGTTTCCCTTGCCGGGTTATTATGAATCATGTTTCCTGCTGTTGATTTCCTTGCCAAGCTGTTATTTTGTTATTTTTTGGGTGAGGAAGAGTGTAAAGCACGAAGGGTCATGCCGTGTATTCATTGCATTGTGAGGAAGAGAGTAAAAGCACGAAGGGTGATGCCGTGCCATGATTTTACATTTAGAAGCACGAAGGAACAATGCCCTTTTATTTATTTATTGCATTGTGAGGACGAGAGTAAAAGCATGAAGGGTGATGCCATGTACTTGTTTTGGTAAGGATGAGAGTAAAGCATGAAGGGTGATGCCGTGTACATATTTGTTTGTGTTGTTACTTCCTGTTGACTTTACTCTTCCATATTGTTGCCTTGCTCAGTGATTCATTACTGTTCTCTCTTGTTTTCCCCATTATTTGTCCCCTGTCTTGTCGTACTTAATTGTTTATTTCCTGTTATTTCCCTGTTATATACTATAGAACTGTACAGTTAATTTGTTGTTGTCGTGTCTAGCCTCGTCACTACTTCACCGAGGTTAGGCTCGGCACTTACTCAGTAAATGGGGTCGATTGTACTGATGCTACACCTGAACTTCTTTATGTTGTGCAGATTACGGAGCCGGACCCAATGGACACTGATAGAGGGAGTATCCTTCAGTCCACACAGGCGACACCGAGGTAGTCCCGCAGACGTTCGTGGGCCTTGGCATCACCATCTATCTTTTCCTTTCTGTCTTATTTGTATTTCCAGACAATTGTACTTGTTCATTTCAGACTCTTGTTGTAGAAATCTTAGACCGTCCGTGAGATTTGTGACTCCAGTTCTGGGGGTTTATGTATGGAAATTTCGTAATATTTATTACGTTAAGTTGATAAACTCGTAGCTTCCGCATTCTTATTTAATTGTTCATGCTTATTGTTTTCCTTTTAGATGTCATAAATAAAGAAATAGTAAATTTAACCCAAAACGTTGGCTTGTCTAACGGGTACAACGTTAGGTGCCATCACGGCCTGAAGGTGGGATTTCGGGTCGTGACAATAAACTTATGCTACTTTGCTGCTACTGGTGCACTGGTGCGTTCTTCTTCGCGATCGCGAAGCTTCTCCCACGATCGCGAAGAGTAAAAATACTGGGGGTCATTTTGTTCTTCGCGAATACAATAAGACTTAGCGAATGCGATTAGTTGATGGACCTGGTGGGAAGGGAGTCACATTTCCTCTACGCGAACGCGACCACCTGGTTGTGAACGCGATGGTCATCTTAAGCAAAGCCTCGCGAACGCGTAGAGTACATCGTGAACGCGAAGGAAATTGGGCCGCAGTGCTCCGCGATCGCGACAGGCCCATCGCGAATGCGATGAAGGCTTGTCTTGCGACTTAATAACAAAACCTAAAATGGGAAGAAGCCATTATTTCATATTTTCAAAACCAAGAAGACCTAGAGGCGATTTTCAAGAGAAAAGTCCTTCCCAAAGTGTTGGTAAACGATACTAAACTATTTTCACTCGATTACCCATTGTTTTTTCATCAATTTTCAATAAAAAATCAAGGGTTTTCATGGTAGAAACTGGGGGTTTGGGTAGAACTACAGAATTTTACATAATGGAATTTAGACCTCGAATTGGGGTCGTATTTCGAAACTAACTACATATTCGGGCTCGGGGGTGAATGGGTAAACGAAATTTGGCCGAACCCTGAATTTGGACCAAGCGAGCCCGGGGTCGATTTTTAACATTTTTTGGGAAAACTTAGGAAAACCATGATTTTGCATTAAAGTTAATTCATTTAGCAATAATTAATGATATCGAACTAATTATGATTAGATTCGAGTGGGTTGGAGGTGAAATTCTAAAGGAAAAGTTGTACTTGAGCAGTGAGTGGCCTGCGAAATTGAGGTAAGTGTTTGGTCTAACCTTGACTTGAGGGATTAGGAATCCCTGACTCAAATGTTATGTGAAATTGCATGTATGTAGTGTATAGGTGAGTTGACGAGTACTTATGCGCCACCAAATTATCTGTTTAGCATGTTCCCTTCCCCGTTTCCAATTTGTTATATTCATGTCTTAATTGTTTCGTGAGTATTGATGCTCCCATGTCTATTTGTTTTTGTCTACTTGTTTTGTTAGATATTGTCTCACTAAATTGAAAGTTTTGGTAATTAAAACTTTCATTTACCAGGGAAATATTTACAAGTAAATCAAAACCCTTACATAGTTGCCTATCATTCTATATTTCTCCCCCTACCTTCTTTCTATTATCTACATCTATTACATTGGATACCAATTTAAGCTAGACAGTATTTCCTCTACTTTCCTATTGCTGCGACAATGAATCTCTTGTATTATCATCTTGCAAACTGTTTCCCATCCTCTTGTCTTGTTTTTAAAGATTCGACCATTCCTTTCTTGCCACACATAATATACAGCTGCTGCTAACACCATCTTGTATAGTTCAACTGCTGCATTTCTCTTCTTATCCCATTTCTCTGCCCACCTTAGCTCCTCATCCCATCCATGCACTGTTCTTTTGATGCCTTGCCATGCTAACAGTTTACTCCACAGTGCATTTGCATATGAACATTCAAAGAACAGATGCTGTATGGTTTCATTATCTCTTTTGCACAGAATACATTCTTGATCAACTGGTACTCCCCATCTTTGTAGTCTATCATTTGTATATAGTTTACCATGTGCTGTCATGGTTAGTACAAAATTCCACCTGGGGCATCCTGCATTTTGACAGGCTACTCTTCTCCAGCTTACTTTCTCAAATCTACCTCGCAGCCTATGATTAATGTGCTTGACAGAACATTTATTCATCTTTGTTATCTCTTCATAGATGATCCATGCTTCTATAAGTGTCTTCTTTGCCTTCATGATTTTGCCCACTATCCATGATGCTTGTTTTAGCTGAACTTCCCAGATGTTTCTCTCATTAATGTAGTAGCTATGTATCCACTGTACCCATAGTTTCTTCTTCTCTTTGCATAATTTCCAAAACTGCTTACATATAGCAGCTTTATTCCAGATTGTTATATTCATGACATTGAAACCCCCTGCTGACTTGGGAAGAGAGACTTTCTCCCTTGCTAGTAAAGCTTTCTTTGACACTGTACCTTCTCCAGTCCATAGGAAAGTTCTACATATTTTTTCAATTAGTTTAGTGATCTTCTTAGGGAGAAAAACTATTTGTGCCCAGTAGGTTTGAATAGAGAAAAGTACACTCTTTAAGAGTTGGATTCTTCCAGCATAGGACAAGAATTTAGCAGTCCATGAAGTAATTCTGCCCAAAATGTTATCTATCAGTGGTTGACACTGTGCTATTGATATTATTTTAGAGCTCAGTGGGTCACCAAGGTATCTAACTGGCAGTTCACCTCTCTGAATTCCTAGAAATTCTAGGATTTCCTCTTGTTCTTCTTCTATGACCCCTCCAAAGAAAATTGAACTTTTGTTTTTGTTGATCACCAATCCAGAGGCTTTTGAAAACTCCATAAAGCAATGGAACATTAGTTTAACTGATCCAGGATCTCCCTTGCAAAGCAATAAAAGATCGTCAGCAAAACCTAGTTGCAAGATTTGCATCTTAGCACACTTGGGGTGGTAGTTGAAGTTTGGGATCTGATTTAGTGTCTTTAAGTTTCTTGTCAAGTATTCCATTGTAAGCACAAATAGGAATGGTGACAGGGGATCCCCTTGTCTCAACCCTTTCCTAGCTTCAAATGGCTTGGTCAATGCACCATTGATCAAGATTGTATATGTGACAGTTTCCATACAATTCATGATCCATCTCACAAACTGCTCCGGGAAGGCTAATGCATACAATATCTGCTCCATGAAATCCCATTCTACTGAATCATAAGCTTTCTGCATATCCAATTTCATCATACATCTAGGTGATACCCTTTTCTCCCATAACCTTTCACTAGCTCATGACTCAGAATGATATTATCTGTGATTACTCTGCCAGGAACAAAAGAAGCCTGTGTACTATCAATCAGTATATCCATTACACCTTGCAACCTCTTGGTTAATATCTTTAATATCTTTGATATCACTTTTTACAATACTGTACAACATAAAATAGGCCTGTACCCTTTAATGCTATTAGGATTCCTGGCTTTAGGAATTAAAGTAATGGCTGTGCAATTGATGGGTCTGAACATTTGTGTTGTGTTATAATTCCAATACATCCTCTGTCACATCTTCTCCAATAACTTGCCAGGATTTCTTGAAAAAAACTGCATTAAATCCATCATATCCTGGAGCCTTTAGATAACTAATATCCTTCAATGCTTCCCAAACTTCTACCTTAAACACTGGTTTGATAAGTTGTATCTGTTGTTATCTATTCAATACTGCTCCCATTTTCATGACATTTAGATTAATAGCTGGAAGGTTTGCTGCTCTTGATCCCAATAGCTTCTTATAATACCCCATGATTTATGCCTCTATGTCATCCTCCAGCACTAACTGAGTCCCCAAGTCATTAGTTAGAATCTGGATTCCATTCAAGTTGCTTCTATTTTTCATCTGTGCAAAGAAATAAGCTGAGTTTGAATCCCCCAGCTTCAGCCATTGTACTCTGGATCTTTGCTTATATATGCTTTCTTCAATCAACACCCATTTTTCCAAGTCACCCTTCAATGCTTTCTCCTTCTCTATTAGTTCTATCTTCTGTAGAGTGGAGTTCATTTCTTCTTGTACTGCCTGTAGTTTCTTTCTAGTCTCTTTAATTCGTTCATCAACTCCTTTGTAATGCTTTGTGTTTATCCCTTTGATTATCTCCTTTGTCTTTTTAGCTTATTCCAGACTACTTGCATCATTCCTCTATTACTTCTTCTTTCCCATGCTTGTTCAACTTGTTGTATGAATCTAGGATGGTCTGCTATACAGTTGAAAAATCTGAATGGTCTATTCTTCTTTCCCTGTACTTGTGTGATCATTAGCTTCAGTGGTGAGTGGTCAGACACTAGTGGTTCCAAAACCTACACTTTCAAGTTTGGCTTTGTCATCATCCAATTTTCATTTACTAATCCCCTATCAATCCTGCTGTAAGTGTGATTATTAGCCCATGTATAACTCCTTCCCACATATTGTAGTTCATTCATCCCAGTATCAAGCATATACTCTTTAAAGTCTCTTATCTCCATATCTTGCACCTCAGAGCCATGTTGTCTGTCTTGTGCATGTAGGACAACATTATAATCCCCCATTGCTAGCCATGGACCCTGTTGCATGCTGTGTATTTGCTCAGTTTCCTCCACATACTTAGTCTGTCTTTAATTGTATGCAATCCATATATTGCTGAGAAGCCAAATGTGATTGCCTTTGAAATGATTCTAATCTTCCTATGTATCAATTGCTCATCAACTTCTTCTGGTTCAAATGCATAAATTCAAGGATCCCATATTACCCATATTCTACTTTTATGCCTTGTATTAGAGTTAGATGTCCATTGCCAACTAGGTGCAATTTTTTTTAATTATCTCATTGGTTCTCTGTTCCTTTACTCTATGTTCAACCAAAGCTATAACTGCTTTATTATTGCCTTTTATGAACTCCTTCACCTCCTTTTGCTTATATGTTTTATTCAACCCCCTAACATTCCATGTTATCACACTCATATTGGTATAAAGTAAGGTTCATGATAAAGTTTCTGCACCCCTTGGCTACTCATTTGCATTTTGCTTGTACCTGGTTCATCATAGGTTTGATTATTCTTCAAGACTTGGAACTCATTATTTCCAGCAACATCTTGTTCTTCATTTTATTTTGCCTTAACTGTCCTTGCTGCTGATTTGCCAATTATTGTTATCCACCCTGCATCCTTCTTTTGTACCTCTTTCCCTGCTAATTCTGGCTCTACCTGTTGAGATGATTCTTTCATTTCCTTTTGTTCTGCCTCCTTCTTTTCATTGGTTCCATCCCTGTCAGCTCTTAGCCAAACCTGTTTACCTTTGATCACTTTCCTCTGCTGCATCATTCTTTGTGGCTGTGCATTTTTAATCTCAGCACAGTCATGCCCTATCTTCAAATATTTAGAGCAGTATGTTGGTTCCCAGTCATAAGCAACCTCCTGCTGGATTAGCCTTCCCTTAGGATCTTGTAGTTTCAGATTTCTAGGTAATGGCTTAGTGATGTCCATTTCAATAAGCATTCGTGCATACAAAATCCTCATTGATCCATTAGTACATTCATCTGCATACACAGGGTTCCCCAAGGCACTTCCTATATTTCTTAATGCTTTCATGCTCCAGTAATTAAGAGGCAAGTTAGGAAATCTCACCCATAATGAGATAGTCTTCAGTACCTCATCATGCACATTGAAATCTTCAGACCATGCTTTCATAATTATAGTTCGATTGTTCACTGTATGAGGCCCAAAGTATAGCACTTGGTCCCTTTCTTCCAGATTACTGAACCATATCACAAAGTAGCCCTCGTTATGATAGTAGATTTGCGGTTTCACTGAGAATTTACCTATTGAGCTCAGAAACCTCTCCATAACTCCGATGGTGGGCTATTCTCCTATCACATATAGAACAATTGCAGATCTCCACTTATCATTTTACTGTTCCACACCTTCAGCCTCTAATTTCATAATTTTCTCACCATTTTGAATAATTGCAGCCATAAATTGTTAATTCATACCTTTCATGGCTAATTTATTCCCTACTACCACATTTGCCCATGATTGATTCCTATAATCATTCCTTATATCTCTATTTTTGCTGCTCTCAACAGTACCATAGTTGCATGGTACTGTTCCATTACTAGTATCCTTCCTGGCTTGCACTTGAGTTTTCCCGTTTCCAGATCCTCCTCCAATAGGTTGTGTAGTTGTAGGTGTGACTGCAACTGTCTTCAATTTGTCCTTATTACGAGAGAGATCTGCTTCCTCTTTGCTCAGGTCACTCTGCACGCTCCTCGGGGTGAGCTTCCCATTTTGTTCCTCGATTCGTATCCCTTTTGGTGATACAAACAGTTCTAGTACTGCCTCGTCTCCATTGATCTTTGCTCGTCAATTGCATTCTTCAGCTGATTTTTCTTAGGTCTGCCTCTCTCCCCCATGGATTCCAAGCGCACATTAGCTGGCCCACGTTAACGTGCTCCAAGAGAGAAAAATATTTAAACTTAGTGTACTTTAAATTAATGGTTTAAATTGAAAGTTTTAATTGTTCCTTAGCTTCATTGTGGTATATTAATGGTTGAGCTGGTTGTCAGTGTTTCATGATACATTCCGGTTTGTTTCGCTGTGTAGTAATAATTGGTGAAGTCTCTTAATAGTGAAACTCTCTGTTTACATTTGTTGAGACATAAATATTGTGAAAGATTTTGATCTAATTGGTGAAACCTTTATTATAAATGGTGAGATGTGATTGTCTGGTGGGAGAGGGTTGCACGCCGCAACAAGGAGTAATAAGGGTGGGTTGCACGCGCAACAGGAGGAATAATGGTGATATATATATATATATATATATATAT
>ML289175.1:0-11330 GCA_005239495.1 Nicotiana undulata
TATATATATATATATATATATATATATATGTATATATATATATATATGTATATATATATATATTAATATTGTATCAGATATTATTTTGGATATTAATGTACCATCTACGAGTTAGATACAATTGTGATACAAGTATGATACAATTATGTTTTACGCATATATATATCTGATACAATTCAAATACAAGTATGATACAATTATCATACTATCCTTGAATATTTCTTCATTTGCAGTATTGTCCGGTCTCCCAATAAAAGAACGATGCAATTGATGATTTAATAATATAAAGTTGTCACCAATGGTGGGAAGAGAGAAGATGGAGATTATGGACGTGGATTAAGGGATTTTTATGTATAAAAAAAAAAAGAAGGAGAGAGAAGAGGAAAGGAAAAAAAGAAAAGAATATAATTGAATCTCTTAATTGAAGGCACAAATAATGAGATGTGAGCTTTTTAAGGAGAGATCTACACAATTTGTAAGAAAAACCTAGATACTTATTAAAAACTACAAAACATAAAGAATACTAGGAAATAAGTTTCTAATATAGTATATCTAGGTAAACATCCCAATTGAATAATAGCCATCGTATGCAAAGTCATTGAAAAATAGCCACTATTTTGCTGCAAAACGAAAAGTTCCAGCATCATGTAATGGACATTGGTGCACCTGTGTATGAATTTCCCGCATATTATGCAGCACACGGAAAGTTCAAGCATAATATACTGGAGATTGAAGCTTATATTTATGAACTTCCAGCATATTATGCTGGACCAGTATATTATGCTGGAAGTTCACATGTAAAAAATTCGAACTCCAATATATTATGCTGGAATATTTTTCGAATTTTATCTTTACACGAAAAGTAACTAAATTTTGATGATTTTTGATATTATAGCTATTTTTTAATTATCACTTGTAAATCTAACTATTTTTTAATTTCATCGAAAAAATACATAAGGTGTTACTTGTCACACCTCCTTTTACTACCCCGTGAAGGGTAAGGGAGTTTTTTTCCAATTAAAATGACAATAATCGAAACGGGATTATTTTATTAAAATTCAGAGTCGCCACTTGAAATAATTTATGGTGTCCCAAGTCACCGGTTTAAATCCCGAGTCGAGGAAAAATTGACTCTGTTTTACAGTCTACGAACACAGAAATCCGGGTAAGGAATTCTGTTAACCCGAGAGAAGGTGTTAGGCATTCCCGAGTTCCGTGGTTTTAGTACGGTTGCTCAACTATTATTATTGGCCTAATTATCTGATTATTCACACATTTAGAACCTATTGTGCATTTTAATTTTAACCGCTTTAATAATCCAATTGTTATGCGACTAATTATTTGATTACACATTGCGAATTATGCCACGGGAACCGTACCCACAATCCGTAACGTGTTTATTTTATTAAACTTAAATTGTGGCCGGGTCACATAAATGTACCCCCGGATTTTAGTAGTCAAGCGTCACAACTACGTCACGGGAACCGTACCCGTAGCTATGACAATTATTTAAGTAACGTGTCTAGAGCAAACTACGAACATTCAAGGCATTATCCATACTAAATTTTGTATTTACATGAGGGCCATAGATTATGGGATTTTACTTGTGTATAGCGCACCTTAACTCTTAAGGCAAACTAAAAATGCTCCTACTTTAATCTAATTTGAAAATTAGGTATCACAACCATGTCACGGGAATCGAACCCATCGTTACGATAATTTGTGCAATCGCCTAAAGCAAGCCACTATATTTGTGATTCTATTGTCCTAAATTTGAGATTTCTAATCCATATGAAGATTGGCACAATCAAAATAGCCAACCATCTACAACGCATAAATATCCAACATTTAGTAACCCATGAACGAATTTACAACAATTATTCGACCAAGTATAGTGACATAGGCTTCAGAACAAAAAACCCAGCAACGTCATAAAACAAACAATAAGATTATAAGAAAGGCAACCCGAACCTAGAGAAGAATAATACTAGTCACAAACAACGTGAAGCAACATTTCCAAAATGGATATCAAAACTCATTTCATATATCAACAGGATATCAGCATACACTATTGCACACAATCAATCAATTTCTTTTCGCCTAATTCATTTGGGACCTTTCAGTAAGAAAAAACTTTACTCCTTCCTGTCCTTAATGCTTGGAGATTCGACAACACTCTAGTTTACTTAGTAAATTCCATTAAATCTGGGTAGATAAATTTCAGCTAGAAGTTTCCAGCGAGTTCCTTGGATAACCAACACAAAAACCATAGGGAATTCAAAGGAAAACATGTTTAAAAGTACGAGAGGCGAAACCAGCTCAAAACTCCCTGTNCAAAGGAAAAAAGGTTCAAAAAGTATGAGAGGCGAAACCAGCTCAAAACTCCCTCTAATGCAGCAACTCAACTCAAGAAATAGACTATGATGTTAGCTTACACTGTGGTATAACTCCAAAACTGTGGCAAATAAATATGACGAACAACAATATCGTACACCCAGCCTTTTTACAAAATCTCGCAATGAACACAGAGTGATGCGAACCACCATGACACTGAATCAAATCTTATTATGGTACCTACGTTAAACTCGTTCATTGCAAGCATGGATCATTAAAATAGATGCTACTCTTAAGACAGCATCGTGAGACCCCTTCTTTGTACCAATATTTCTGCTATTTCAACAGCAAAGAGGGGGCAGAAAACTGAGTCCAAAATAGAGATAGAAGAAGACGGGGAGAGGAGCATCCAGTTCTGTTCCCGTTCCGCTCTTGAGAGCTATGTGCATTTATACTACTCCAAACAAGTGAGATCATCTAGCTAATGAACTTAAACTAAACGAGTAGATGCCAGTTGAAATCAAGCCGAATTTTATACTTCTGTGATTTCGCACAAAAGGATACAAGATGGAGGTCCCCGATCAGTGTCATCAACTCAGAAAAATGCACTAGCGCAGAGGAGAATAATTCATGTGAATGCACAGCTTAGAACAACATGACATGGGGAAATCAAATCTCGTTATGATACCTAAGTTAAATCGATTCATTATCCGGATAGCTAAAATAAACTGACTACGGCTTCGTGATAAGCATGGATCAGTGAAACAACGGATCAATTAATCTATGCAGAAAACAACATTTAGACAAAAATGGATTTCCTCTTTAGATCGAGCAAAACCGAGGGTCACTTCCATCTCAGAGTATAGGGGAGTCGAGTTGATTCAACTCCCAAACAAATTCTGTTAAGCATCAGAAGAACGTCAGTGGCTCAGTCATGGTTTCAAGCCAAGCTAAACGAGCCTAATGTCACAGAAGCATCAAAGCACAGTACCAAAACTCTAACTAATAACAAAAACACCTCGATATAAAGCACGCTTCGAAACCAAGTTGCTAACCCCAACAATTCAACTATAGCCAAACATTTCGTTGATACAGATAGCTCAACCAAAAATATAAAAAAAACATGACAGAGATTCACGTAGCGCAACACTGATTCGCTTCACTATTAGCTACGAAATTTATCAAACTGAAGCTCATTGCACCAATATTACCTATATTTCAGTTAAATCAAAATCTGTAATCACTCGAATCGGATTCAGCCGTATTGGAACAAGCATCCACGTCCGTATTAACAAATAACCAAACAAAGACGCAGAAGAGATGTTGAACATATATCCTTAAATCTTATTTACATTGGACTCTTATTTCACTTGAACCATGCTTTTAAAACAGAAATGTAGAAGAGAAAAAAAGACGAAACCTGAAATCAAACTTTTGATTAAACTTCGAACGTAGATACACAATGAGAAATCCGGTCGACAATTTTCAGTCCGAATTTAAAGACGACAGGGGACTTAGCCGTGAACCTCGAACCGCAACAAACTCGAACCAAATCCAAGTACCTCAAACGAAATCCATCTTCAATAGAAATCACCAAAAAAAAATCTGAAAAATCTTTTCCTTTTATATGTTTTCTGATATTAAAATCAAATTGAAACAAGAAGAGAAACTCAGAAGAAGAAGAAGAAAAAAAATTTCTATGGCCAAAAAATACCAACAAAAAAAAACCAAGAAGAAACCACAGCTCTCTACTCTGCCGATTTTGTTCCTCTCTTTCAAAAAATCAACCCCCCTCTCTATAGAAGCTAGAACCTCCTCCTCTTTTCCCATGAAAAATCCCCTCAAGAAACGGATAGGAATCTCTTCTTGAAACGAGCATGTGATGAATGTAAGGCTCGGATTCAACGAAATCGATTTGACGCCTTTCACTCATCCAACACACGCCTCCTAGAGATATCTATCGCGTGAACTTTCTCACGCACGGGCGAGAGAGGGAGGTATGCGAGGATTTGGAAATATTCTGTCAGAAACGGTTAGCGTGACGTGGAAGAGGGAGGAAAAGAGGGCCATGTGCGTGAGTGAGTTTGTGGGTGAACTCGCCGGTTTGGGTATGTTTTCGGCGAGTTGGGGCGGTGGCAGGTGAGTTGGGAAGGAGGGGCGCCGTTTGGGGATGAGGGGGAATAGGATTAGGTTTTTTTTTTAGTAATAGGTGTATATGTTTATGGGTTAAAGTTGGTGGGTTAACGGGTCGGGGCGGGTCAGACAGGGCTAGGGCTGGGTTAGAGTTGGGTCAAGAGATTGAGTAGGGGTGTTTGGAATTGGGTATTTGGGCCACTATAAATTTTTTTTTGCGCCCAATTCCACATAAGACTAAACAAAAGCCTTTCTTTTTATTGTCTAGCTATTTTCTAAATTAATCCATGTAATTCTAATTAACTAACTTTGCAAAATTAACCTAATTATCTATTTTCCTAATTGATCAAATATTTAACTAATTAACTCATTAATAAAAATAAAATGTGAAACACGGCAAAGCAAACTAATATATTTTTGTGTTTTAATGATGCATTTAATCGTGCAAACTAAGTATTAATAACGCAAAGTAAAACAAAAATCTAAAAATGCAAAAGTAATAAGGAAACATGTATATTTTCATTTTTTGTGATTTGAAATGCCACTAAAATATGCTAAAAGTGCGAATAAATGCCAAAGAAATGAAATTAGAAATTCTTAAAATTATACCAAAGTAATAACACTATTTTGACCTTTTGTTTCTTTCTTTAGGAGCGATTTTATACGCCGGGCAAAAATTACGTGAACACGAGGAGTTTTCGGGCAAAGATAAGTGAGCAATTATGAATAATTTTTGCCCGTTTGTTACTCCGTGAGAAGCATTTTTGAAAAAGTTTGACCGAACCTTGCTTCGGAGGTTGCCTACATATCATTGGCTATAAAGAAATCAGGTCAGTGTAGTTCTAGAGAATGATGGGAGGACGAGTTGGGATACCGAGTGAGGTGTTGTTCGAGGCTCCGGTCCGCGGTTTCTTGACATTACAACAAAACAAAAGAACTAGCTAAACCTATCAACTACGAGTTACAAAGTTCCCATCTATAAGCCTTCCGAAGCTTGATCTTGGGTCTTAAATGGTCTTCATGCAGAGTTTAGATTTGAACCCTGACACTTGCTAGCTGCAGGTGATGATTTATTCTTCCACGGTTTCTTCGGAGCAAAACTGGGTATGGCATGCTCGTGACTCAGTCATGTCTTGAGCAATCCATATCTTGTCTCCGCTTCTGCATTTTGGATGATTTTTCTTTTCTTCTTTTATTCTGGATTGAGACCATGTTTTGTTAGTCGTCTCGGATTATCGACTCGCATTCTTGTCGCGAGCTTCCGTTACTGCTAACCTGAATTGAATTTTGAAATGGGCTCCCTCATTTTCCAGGTGGGTTCCTGATTGACGAGACTTGGACTGCATTCCCTTGTTCTCCAGGTAGGCGCCTGATTTCCAAAACTTGAACTATATTCCCTTGTTCTCTAGGTGGGTGCCTGATTTCCACAACTCGAATTGTATTCCCTTGTTATCCAGGTGGGCGCCTGATTGCCGGAACTTTAACATTATTCCCTTGTTCTCCAGGTGGGCGCCTGATTGCCAAAAACTTGGAACTGTATTTCCTTGTTCTCCAGGTGGATGCCTGATTGCCAACACTTGGAACTGTATTCCCTTGTTATCCAGGCAGGCGCCTGATTGTCAAAAACTTGAAACTGTATTCCCTTGTTTTCCAGGTGGGTGCCTGATTGCCGAAAACTTTAACTATATTCCCGTGTTCTCCAGGTGGGTGCCTGATTGCCAAAACTTGGAACTGTATTCCCTTGTTATCCAGGTGGGTGCCTGATTGCCGGAACTTTAACATTATTCCCTTGTTCTCCAGGTGGGCACCTGATTGCAACAAACAGACAAACAAAGAAACTTTTTCTGCCCCAGTTTGGTATCTGGGCTCATCTGTGAATGTTAATTGAATCATGTTACCCAAAATATCTAAGAATTTAAACTAAATCCTATTATCCAGGAGGGTCCTGAAAATTTCACATTGAATCTCATCTTAAGGACGAAAACTTTAAAGCCAACTATGTTTCCTCAAAGTAGAGCGTATGCTAGATCTTGTTACACATGGATGTTTTGAATTTTAACTAAGTCCCATTGTACATGAGGGTCCTGAGAACTTCCAATATTAACCCATTATCCAGGAGGGTCCTGAGAACTTGAAAACTAAATCCCATTATCCAGGAGGGTCCTGAGAGCTTGCAAACTAGATCCCATTATCCAGGAGAGTCCTGAGAACTTAGAGTTAATACTTGAAAGTTTGAAATCAAATCCACGTTATCCAGGAGGGTCCTTAGAACTTAGAATGTACTTACCTGAGCCAGGCTCTCTTCCTGGAGGATCTCTGTAGAAAAAAGCGAAATTCCTTGCCCCTGAATCATGCTTTCCTCATGGAGGGTCCCTGTAAATCAGAAACATTTTCTGGCCTCTGTTTCAATCAAAGAACACTTTATCAGTTTGAAAAATGAGGTGGTTAGTTTGTGGCATTCTTGCTGAGGATGGCCTTCCCGCTGCCGCGCTTTGTTCCAACCGGCTGCTCTGAACTTGGCCAAGAATTTTTTTGACCTTCTGGCTGAATTTCAACAATATGACCTTGAAAGACCCGAATGACTTTGCTCGAACCATTGTCTTACATTTCTGTCCTTCCCATTTGAACCTTTGCATCTTCCACAACATTCACAAACCACTCGACCACTTGAACTTTTACTAACCCCTTATTTCCATTTTTGCATTGTGCTATTTCTGGTATGCTCTAGCCGCACTTTGCTTCGTGCAATTTCGGAAGTTGGTAGTAAGTTTTGGAATCCTTCTTTTACTTACTTAAACACTGCTGACATTGGTAAAGATTTAAAGAAAATAATCCCAAAAGAAATGAAATGCAATGACTTGGAGAATTAGGAATAAAGAAGAAAACCCGAAACAGGATGACTATATGGGGGAGAAAAGGAAAAAAGACTTATCTGGGTGAAACAAACTGGCACCAATGATCATGACATGCATTTCGGATTAATCAGCCCAGCATGTTCGACCATTCAACTTTCAGCTGTCATATCTCATGCCTGGGACCTCCATAACCCAATCTCTTTGCCAAGTCGTTGTCCTTGCTCGGTTTGCGGTGCTCTGAAGGGTTTTCACCAACATACCTCTCTCATTTGTTCATCTCTCAACTCACCGTCGCCCTACGGTGCCCGTGAAGGTTTTCACCGATAAGACTCTCTCATTTTAATTTCTCTCAGCTTACCATCGCCTTACGGTACCCGTGAAGGTTTTCACCAATAAGACTCTCTCATTTTTCATTTCTCTCAGCTTACCACCGCCTTACGGTGCCCCGGAGGGTTTTCACCAATAAGCCTCTCTCATTTATTTGTCTTCCTTCGTACGGCACGGAGTGTTTCCCCTGGAGTGAATCATATCTCTGCCTCGCTTGAATTGGCACTCTCAAACATTGGTCGAAAGATCTTTCTTTGGACCGTAATGCAGGCTTTTGGATGGGGTTTAGAAATAAAGGATAAAGGCTCAAAACGAGTTGAGTGGGTTCACAATTACAACTTTTGGAATCAGATCTTTTATATAGCCACAACTTCTGCCCCAGTTTCTTTGCTTGGGGGCTTTTGAATTTTTATTTGGATGGGACCGAACTGTGAGGCTGCCTACGTATCCTTAAAAGGAATCAGGTCGAACATAGTTCATGTCATAGTAATTGCTTTGTTGTTGTTACTTTTCTCTTTTTCTCTTCTTCCTTCTTTTTTTTCTCTTTTTTTTCTTTTCCATTCTTTCTTTCCCTTTTTTTTCAATCTTTTCATTCTTTCTCTTTTTCTTTTTCTCTTATCGTTTCTTCTTTTCCTTTTTTTATTTACCTGTTGTGTCCGTGTTTCTGAACTTTGCTACTGATTCCAAAAAAGGGGTATGAAAGAAAATAAATAATGCTCAAAGGGGTAACAAAGGGTAAAGTGTTTAGATAGCAGAATAAAATGCCTTCGTCATTCCAATCTTCAAAACATGCCAAGTACAAACAAACACAATTTAAACCAAAGAAATCATACATAATATCTTTTGACTGCATCTGAATTGATAGCCATATCTACACATTTGCCTTCTATATCTGTTAAATACAAAGCACCATTGGACAACACTCATGTCACGATGAACGGCCCTTGCCAATTTGGGGTGAACTTACCTTTTGCTTCAACCTGATGTGGAAGGAGGCATTTCAATACTTGTTGACCTACCTCGAATTTGCGGGGACGCACCTTTTTGTTGTATGCTCTTGCCATTCTCCTTTGATACAACTGGCCATGACACACTGCTGCCAGTATTTTTTCGTCAATCAGACTCAATTGCTCCTAACGAGTTTTGACCCATTCATCATCATCAATTTCGGCCTCAACAACAATCCGAAGAGATGGAATTTCAACTTCCGCGAGTATTACTGCTTCAGTACCATATACCAACTAATAAGGAGTCGCACCTACTGAGGTGCGGACAGTAGTGCGATAACCTAATAAAGCAAAAGGCAGCTTCTCATGCCATTGCCTGGAACCATGCACCATTTTCCGAAGTATTTTCTTTATGTTCTTGTTGGCCGCCTCGACAGCTCCATTTGCCTTGGGTCGATACGGAGTAGAGTTCCGATGTGTAATCTTGAACTGTTGGCACACTTCTTTCATCAAATGACTGTTAAGATTAGCCCCATTGTCTGTGATGATTACTCTGGGGATTCCAAACCGACAAATGATATTTGAATGAACAAAGTCGACCACTGCCTTCTTGGTCACAGATTTGAAAGTTTTAGCTTAGACCCACTTGGTAAAATAGTCAATGGCCACCAGAATGAACATGTGCCCATTTGATGCCGCGGGCGCAATTGATCCAATGACATCCATTCCCCAGGCAACAAAAGGCCACGGTGCGGACATTGTGTGCAACTCAGATGGTGGAGAGTGAATCAAATCTCCATGCACCTGGCATTGATTAAACTTGCGCACGAATCTGATACAATCTCGTTCCATAGTGATCCAGTAATACCCGGCTCGAAGGATCTTCTTTACCAGCACATACCCACTCATATGCGGCCCGCAGACTCCGGAATGTACCTCGATCATGATGGTCGTGGCTTGCTTGGCATCGATGCATCTCAATAGCCCAAGATCCGGAGTTCTTTTGTACAAGACCCCCCCCCCCCCCCCCAAAAAAANATGCAAAGGGTCGAGGTAAGATTTGTCCGGATGGTGCAACATCGATGCTAAGGTAGCCAAAGCATCGGCATCCTCATTGTGGATCCTCGGGATATTCCTGAAATCTATTGATCGAAACCGCTGACAAAGATCATGCAGACATTGTCGATACGGTATGAGCTTTAAATCCCGCGTCTCCCATTCTCCTTGAATCTGGTGCACAAGGAGGTCCGAGTCTCCCAAGACCAAAACGTCCTGGACACCCATGTCTACGACTAACCTTAATCCCAGAATGCATGCCTCGTACTCGGCCATGTTGTTGGTACAATAAAAATGAAGCTGAGCTGTAACAGGGTAGTGATGCCCTGTTTCCGATATGAGTACTGCCCATATTCCGACACCCTTCATGTTAGAGGCTCCATCAAAGAAAAGTTTCCAACCTGGTCTTTCAACCTGCTCCACCTCGTCAATATGCATCACCTCTTCATCTGGAAAATAAGTTCGCAATGGTTCATACTCTTCGTCGATCGGGTTTTCGGCCAAATGATCGGCCAATGCTTGGGCTTTCATCGCGGTCCGAGTCATGTATCAAACTCTGTGAGCAAAATCTTCCACTTTGCGAGTCTTCCTGTGGGCATAGGCTTCTGAAATATATACTTTAAAGGATCCAACCGAGAGATGAGGTAGGTAGTGCAGGACGACAGATAATGTTTCAACTTTTGTGCCACCCAAGTTAGAGCGCAACATGTCCTCTCAAAGGAGGTGTACTTAACCTCATAGGATGTGAACTTATTGCTGAGATAATAGATGGCTTGCTCCTTCCTTCCTGTGATGTCATGTTGACCTAACACACAGCCAAACGAATTGTCCAAAACCGTCAGATAAAGAATTAAAGGCCTCCCGGGTTCCGGCGGGACCAACACAGGCGGACTTGACAGATACACTTTGATTTTGTCGAATGCCTCCTGGCACTCATCATTCCATTTGACCGCAACATCCTTCTTCAGCAACTTAAAGATGGGTTCACAAGTTGTCGTGAGTTGAGCAATAAACCTGCTGATGTAGTTTAAACGCCCGAGCAAACTCATCACCTCAGTCTTGTTCCTTGGAGGTGGCAACTCTTGAATAGCTTTGATCTTTGACGGGTCCAACTCAATGCCTCGTCTACTGACTGTGAATCCCAACAGCTTTCCGGAGGGGACACCAAACGCGCACTTGGCGGGGTTAAGCTTAAGATTGTACCTGCGAAGCCTTTGGAAGAACTTTCTCAAATATCTGACACGGTCGGCCTGTTGCTTGGACTTTATGATCACATCATCCACGTAAACCTCGATCTCCTTGTGTATCATGTCATGGAACACAGTAGTCATTACCCTCATGTAAGTTGCCCCAGCATTTTTCAAACCAAATGGCATTACCCGGTAGCAATAAGTTCCCCATGGAGTTATGAATGTTGTCTTCTCTGCATCTTCCTCATCCATCAAAATCTGGTGGTATCCCGCATAGCAATCCACAAAAGACCCGATCTCGTGCTTGGCACAGTTGTCAATCAGAATGTGGATATTCGGCAATGGAAAATTATCCTTTGGACTGGCTTTGTTGAGATCACGGTAATCAACGCACACCCTGGTATTGCCGTCTTTCTTCGGTACTCGCACAACATTAGCTAGCCAAGTAGGATATCGCGTAACTCGAATGACCTTTGCGTCTAACTGCT
>MDKH01080981.1:0-13773 GCA_005239495.1 Nicotiana undulata
ATAACAGAGTTAATGAATTGCATTCATTCATCACTAGGTTATAAGTCGATGAATCAATTATAATAGTTTAACTAACAAACCAATTGTTCTTTGAGAAATCTATCATTTACCATGATATATTGATGATAAATGAATCAAATAGTGATGAATAATTTAAGTCAATTAAAAATCGACTATTTTTAGCATGAAATAATTCTTGTACCTAGTAAAAGCAAACTACCAATCAAACTAGAATGTAAAGGCAAAAAATTAAATTATTGTTATCGCAAAGAACTAGACTTATAATACAAATGACTAATATGTACCATAACATTGTAGAAACTTTATATAAAAATATATATTTATATATAAGTGTAATAATAAATTTAAATATCCACTTCTATAGTAGGTTTGGTTCGGTTTTTTCGGTAATTTTTTTATTAAAACCAAAACCAAACCAATGTTGATCGGTTTTTGAAATTCAAAACCAAAACCAAACTAAACCTAAAAAGTATCGTTTTTTTATCGGTTTGGTTCGGTTTTTCGGATTTTTATGAACACCCCTAGCTGGAACTCCAGTATTTTATACTGGAGTATACTGGAGTTCCGGTATAATATACCGGTCCAGCATAATGTGCCGGAAGTTGATACACAAGTGCTCCAATCTCCGGTATATTATTCTGGAACTTTCCGCGTGTTGGAGTTCCAGCATAATTTACTGAAAGTTCATACATACCGATCTCCAGTATATTATGCTGAAACTTTCCGTGTTTCAGTAAAATAGTGGCTATTTTTCAATGATTTTGCAAACACTGGCTATTTTTCAATAACCTGTCTGAAAACTGGCTAGCTCGTGCTATTTTTACTATAAAAAAAAAATTATATGGTAAGATAGCTTTGCTTCTAATATTTTGTATCAAACATTTCTACTCCAATTATACAAAATATTCCACAAAATTGATGAAATAAATTAATACATTTAGTTAATAAAGGCACAATTCCATGCTGAAACAGAATATATTGGTCTGTCATGCCAACATATCATCAAACATCCTTTCTGACTAATTATCTTGTAACCATCTCCACCATAAGCTTCTACTAGTCTCTTGGCATCTTCCATGATATCGTACCATAATCGCACGGGTCTAAATCCTCCACGTGTCAATCTCACAATCCACTTCCCAAATCTTTCATGCCTTTCCTCCCTTTCCAATCCTTCACATGCCACCATATTTTCTATTTCCTTCCCCAACATTTGTTCCACTGCTACCCTCTCTTCACACAATGAATAATTAGACCCTTTAAGTGTGGTACCAATTGAATCAAATAATGCACTATAATAATGCAATCCTTCCACAAACCTATCCACTAGTTTGCTCAAATTGTGGTCAGCTTCTTGTTCCACTAGGATCAACACTTTTGGTGACAAGGAATGCAGCATTGTTAAAAATTCACTCATTCTTTTGCAATCTTTGACGTTATTATTGTTATTGTTGTTCTTGTTTACGCTGAATTGTGAATTAATACGGTCATCTTCAGCCAATAAGACATGGAGATTTAGCACTGATACAAATGCTAATGACTCGCCTGCTTTTACCTTGAGCATATCTAAAGTTAACTCCCTGAGATTAACATTCAAAGAATTGAATTGAAAGGAAATGTTTAAGGTTTTAGCTTCTTTCTTAATCCTTGATGCCATTTCTTCTAACATGGCTTTGTTATTGTTCACACAAGTGATCTTCAAATGGGGAGTTCCATTTGGTAAATTAACAACGTTTTTTAGGAAAGGTATCCACAATTTTGTGTCTCCACAACCCAAATCGACAATATGAATTATACGATCCTCAGACATGGCTTGTATCAAGACCCTGTTAATTACTGCATATGCAAAGCCCAAATATGGGAAGGCTTTAGCAAAGATGATCCGAGACCGATTAAGATCAACAATTCTACTAGGTACCTACAATAAAAATGAATCACTTTTAGTACTAGTAATTATTCAATTACAATAAGTTACTGCATCTGTTCTGTTTTATATATGAGTACGAGGGTTAAGTTATTTAAATTCTATTTGGATATGGACATACACTCTTTAAATTTCTTGAAATAAAATCAACATATTTAAGAACTACATAATAATTAATACTCTCTCCGTTTCAAATTTTGTGTGAACCTTTTCGAAATATATTAGAGTCAAATTGACTATACAGTGTGAACTCAGAAGTAAAATTTTCAAAAATTTTAAAGAAATTTTACATATCTAGAAACTGCATGAAAAATATTATAAATCACAATAGTTAATCATTTAAAAATTTATAAAAATCGTGTTATTGATTCCTCCGAGTAGTACTATGTTCATATAATAAAATGTAAGAAATGGGTAATTGCCGATAATTTATTTTCTCAATTCAAGTATTACCGGTCCTCGATGATTTAGATTTAGAGCCTTGTAGAGGCCAGGCCAGCGTTTCAAAAGGCGGATGGCTAAGGACGAGGCGAACCAGGCGGCTAGGCGCTGCATGGAATCACCGGTGGTCGATGCAAGTTGGAGAATTTGGGACAGGCACGCGTCGGCGTCGTGGAGATTACCGGAGGAAGCATGGTTAGCGCAATTGAGCAGTAGTTGGATTAGTTTGACGCCTCGTTCTTTGGGCTTTAAGGCTTTAGTAGAAGCATCAGTCGTCGTAGTGGTACTGGTGGTAGACGATAAAGTTAGAGACAAGGTAACGTCGGGTTTTATTGCTTGAGATGAAATATTCATGATGCTTTTCTTGCAGCCAATGTTTAAGATGCGAAAGGGATATTTGAAAGGGATATTTGAAAGGTTGCATTATGTCCCTCTCAATTAATAATGAGTAGTAGGTGAGTAGGTCGAAAAGCTAGCTTTTGGACTTGGGAAAAGTAGCCAAGTGGTGCAGTCCAAGAATGACATATGCTTATTACAAGTAGTTCTTGACAGCTTTCAGCTGTGTATTTTCTCTTTCTGGAATCTTCGGTACAGCTGAAAGCTCAATCAAATAAAGACAGTGTTGGACTGTTGGTCTTCAGTGGGAGATATATAGCAGGTGATGTTTGGCCAAATGCTATATTTTTAGTACATTACTCATCTTACATATTGTTAGTTTAGTAATTAATTATGTGATATTTGAGTTAAATTATATTATTTTATGTGTAGGAGCATGGGAAGGCAAAGACGGGTGAAGATTGCAAGAAAGAGGATAAAAATACAAGAAAAGAGAACAAAAGCACGGAGTATCAAGCGTGACGCCAGGCTAGGCGTCGCAAGCTTTATAGCACGCGCTGCTCCTCGCTATAGACCTCGCCTCACCTGGCTTAAGGCGAGCTCCACCAGACTTTACACCAGGCTTCGCCTCTTATATGGCGCGCTACAAACAATGCCTCGCATGGCTTAAAGCCTGATCCCTTAGTTCGTGAATAAATTATTTTCTACTCAGTTATGGACTTGGAGACTTCAACCCTAGCCTATAAATACTCCATAAACATGTCTAAGAAGGGGTTATGTTTTTGAGAGGGGATTCGACCTAAGGAGGCAAGAACATGCTTGGAGCAAGGCGGAGAATTCTTCTAAGAGTTTTTCCTTTCTTTTTCTTCCAATTTTTCGTTCTTGGTTAGGGATTTTAATGTTGTAGTTTTACATACTATTATGAATAGCTAATTTGTTATCTAGGTTTTGACAGAACCTTTTGTAGGATAAACTCTTGTTATGTTTTTGTATAATTGAGCCGTTGGATTTCTCTACTTGTTCAACTACATGTGTATTGCTATTGATTGAATGGACATCAATTAACTGTGCCTATTTAATATGTATTGCTTGAAAAAGGGTGCACATTTAGGTAGTTGTTGAACAACATCACCCCTAACGTATGTGAGAAATCAATACTCAGGGTTTAAAGGTGGGATTAGGAATAACATACCTTGATATGATATTAGTGAGCAGTGACCTAGTGACAGCTAGCGTAATTCGGAAGAATACGTCTATCAAATTGTGGTAGTTGCTCGGAATAGAATTATGAGACCTGAAGAACTCATGATCGATAGAGAATACTTAAGCGATATTATAAGAGACATAGCGGGAAGGATTCCGACAATTGAAAAAATCATAACTCCAGGCCTCCTTAATCTTGTCTCCAATTTCATCCTTGTTAATTGATATTTTTACTGCTTTCTAGATTTGTTAGGTAATTAGTTCATATCTCTTTTAAACGGTCCAAAATCCATTAGAGGTCATGATGGCGTCGGACACCACTGTCAGGCAAGCCAACAACAAATACTTAATTTTATTCTCATTTTAATATTTTAGAAATTAGATTTTCCTTTAATTAAACAATAAAAATAGAATTACAGAGTAAATAATAATATTTTACAACAACTTCAAATTCAGTGCAACCCATAATCACCCTAAAGCACGGTGTCACAAGTGCATGATCCTCAACTAGAAAATAAAATAAAATACAATGTCTGTCTGGAAAATAAACTTGGACATGAAAGATATAAATACTCTGAAGGAGACTCTGCTGACTGCGGGTCGTGATATGGAGTGCAGCTCACTTGCACAAGGCCGCTAAACATAAATGCACCTGCACAAAATGTGCAGCAAGTGTAGTATGAGTACGTAAATCAACATGTACCCAATAAATATCCCGTCTAACCTCGAAGAAGTAGTGACGAGGGGTCGACTCCGACACTCACTATGGGCTATCATTAAAATGCCGATATGATAATTAAACATGAAATATATGAAGCAGCTGAAGGTTCAATAATCAAGAAGTAAGTAAACATCTCTTGTATTATTTAGGAAGTCTCCATCTCTGGTTTCGTCATTTAATAATTTATATCTCAAGCAAACAAAGCAACATCAATCATAATTTAGCTCCGAAGATCTATCATGCGCAAGTCATGCCGAGGACGTACGACCCGATCCAACACATAAATATCAAATGTGCATTGCCGAGGTCGAATGACGCGAATCGTATATGCATCTATTAACCTGCTGAGGCGATCGGCCTGCTCCCACGAGAGTAGTGAAAATTTTCTCCGCTCGCAAAATATAAATTGCGAAGCGGTTGCACATAGAATTCTCAAGTTATTACAATATTCCTCAATTCTTTTAAAAAATACAAAATTTAAGTGAAAACTTTCAAATCTCAAAATCCTCAATTTCAACTCTTTTCAAGGACAGTAATAAACACAATTAAATAATAGTATCAATAAAGCATGGTGTAAACTTAAATTACCCGGACCTAGGCATAATTAGTAGCTGTGTACGGACTTTCGTCACTTCTTGCGTATGTAGCTCCCCCAATTAAGAGCACACATAAATTCAATTTACCTATGGGTTTAATTCCCTCTTACAAGGTTAGAAAGGAGACTTACCTCGCTCCAAAGTTCCATCACCGTCTCCCAAGCCTTTCCAATAGCTCAAATAGATGCCTAACGTTCCAAAACTAGTCAATTAATGGGAAAATCCATAAATACATACTCTACTACTCATTATAATCCAATTTACAACAATTTCCAACTCCCGTACGGAAAGTCAATAAAAATCACCCACGGGCCCACGTGCCTGGACTCCAAATTTTTTTGAAGATAAACTTTACCCATAACCTCACGAACTCAAATATATAATTTATTCTCAATTCCATGCCCAAATTCGTGGTCAAAATCCAAAGATACCAAATTCTAGGTTTTCTACCAAACCCCCCACAATTTCTACAAATTCCCATGTTTAAATCCTTATACAAACCATGTATTTAACTTATAATGAGTGGGAATCACTTACCTTGTGTTGCTTGATGAAAATATCCCTTTGAAGCTCTCCAAAATCGCTCCAACCAAGTGAAAATTGGAAGAAAAATTGGCTAAGTCCCGTTTAAAAAAATTCTCCTCTGCCCAACGACCCTTCGCACCTGCGGCTCCTTGGTCGCTCCTGCGCGTCCGCTTCTGCGACACTTGTTCCACACCTGCGGCTCTTGCCGCTTCTGTGACTACTGACCTTACACATGCTCCATCGCAGGTGTGCAACCCTTTCCGCTCCGCTTCTACGAGCCATTCTCCTCACCTGCGGGCTTCCACCTGCGACCCTCTTCACGCAGGTGCGGTTACACCAGATGCCCAACTGCTTCAACTCTTCCTCAACTTCCAAATTCGATCCTTTAACCACCCGGAATCCACCTGAGGCCCCCCGGGACCCCGTCCAATCACACCAACTAGTTCCAAAACATAACGGGGACCTGCTCGAGGCCTCAAATCATATCAAACAACACCGAAATCATGAATCATACCCCAATTCAAGCTTTATGAACTTTAGAACTTCAGACTTCTTCATTCGATGCCAAAACCTATCAAATCACGTCCGATTGAACTCAAATTTTGCACACAAGCCACATTTGGCATTTACTCCAACTTCCGGAATCGGAATCCGACCCCGATATCAAAAAGTCCACTTCCGGTCAAACTTCTCAAAACCTTCAAATTTCTAACTTCCGCCAAACGACCCCAAAATGACCCACGGGCCTCCAATCCACTTTCAGAAGCTCTCCCAATACCAGAATCACCATACGAAGCTATTCCCAGACTCAGAACCCCAAACGGACATTGATAACATTAAAATGCACTTCAACCCAAATTTATGAAATCCTTTCAAAATGCCAACATTCCACTATAGGTGCCGAAACGCTCCCGGGCCATCCAAAACCCGATACGGACATACGCTCAAGTCAATAATCATCATACGAACATGTTGGAACCTTCAAATCCCTATCTCGGGGTCGTTTACTCAAAATCAACCCTTAGCCAAATTCTTCCAACTTTAAGCTTCCGAAATGAGAATTTTATTCCCAAATCCACCCCGAACTTCCCGAATTCCAATTCCGACCATGCGTACAAGTTATAATACATGAAGTGAAGCTTCTCCTTGCCTCAAACTGCCGAACAACACGCTAGAGCTCAAAACAACTGGTTGAGTCATTACATTACCTAGGGAAGGTTTAACTCCTAATAATAAAAATACCACACGTTGCAAAGAAAGTGGGAGCGTGGGATCAGTTTATCTAATCGAAAGTTTTTCTCTGACAACTCCCCTTCTCTATATAATCAATACTCTCCTTCAACATTTTTTTAAATTCTGTGCAATTCTCCATAAGATAGAAACACACCATAAGAAAGAAGAAGGCATCTAGTTTGTGAA
Source organism: Nicotiana undulata (assembly GCA_005239495.1). Lineage (NCBI taxonomy): Eukaryota > Viridiplantae > Streptophyta > Magnoliopsida > Solanales > Solanaceae > Nicotiana > Nicotiana undulata. The sequence continues at coordinate 7,187 of MDKH01080981.1, forward strand.
GAGTATTTCGTTTCCAAAAAGGATGAAGTCGATTTTGAGCAATTGATCAAATAAGGCTCTTAAAGACTTGCAATAATGTTAATGTAGGAAAATGATATGGAAAAATAACAACAATAATACTGCAATAATATTTGTGAGCGGAAATACACGAATTGGCTTGAGTCGTGTTGGGCACTGGCCTAAGAAACTATTTCAGCAATGTGAAATATTTTTCCAGGATTAAACAAGCTCATCTCTATTTATTTAGAGGATAGAAGAATCAACAAAATTAAATAATAAATCTAGCAAGTTTGGAATGAGGAAATAAACACAAGGTATAAAAGAAATTGAAACAAGCAAAATCCTACGAGTAATTGAAAAGGAAAAGGCTTATAGTGATGATTACTAATCATGCAATCATGAGAGAGAGCAAAGTATTTGTTGGTGTGTGGATGATTAAAATGAGTGATTGAAAATGACTATTTATAGTCTCATTTGCATGAACTTACGTTGTGCATGGCAAGAAAGTGGCTAATGCATCTTGTCACTTTACAAATGTATCTTGCCATTTGTCTCTTCCCTTCTAGAAGGCTTGCCACATGTTTTTGGTTAAGATATTTGTCACAAAATATTATAAACCAATTCCACATGTAAAAATTCTTTGGACACATTAGCAACAATTATCAACAATCCCCCACATCAAAAGACCTTTTTTTTGTTTAGGAATACGGTGTAGGAAAGAGTAACACTTGCTGGATTTGCATGGTCCAAATGTAATAGGTTTGGTGTCTTCTAGACTATGAACCAAACTTAGACCAATAAAATTTAACTCACAGAATTACTGGTGAAATGTAATATTTCTATGAACCAATAATTCTTATTGTAAGTCAGAGATTTTATCAATCACATTTCTACCCCCGGTAATTTTGCTGTTCAACGCGGTTTTGCACCCAATAGGCCATGCGCGTTCCTGGTTATTCATTAAAGCTATAGAGACTAGGCCAAAATCTCATAGGAGCGGCCCACTCCACTCTCATATAGGTGAATTCATCAAGTGTATACTGATTTTAAATACACCATCCATAAGGACTATGAATTTCATTAAGAGTTATAACTCATCCTCTCAATTAGTAGTAGTCAAGCACTATCTTTTAGTGCATCAGTGCCGATATTGACTTGTTATTACCCATATGAACCTACTTCATGGGATCTTTAATCACATAGGTTGAGTTACCATCTCTATTGACAACATGTCGGCCTTAACCCCATCTCTTTTGAGGTTTGAAAAATTAATTTTCTTCCCACGGGTTTTGTCAGAGGATCGACCAAATTTATCTCTGACTTCACATAATCAATGGATATTATTCCATCTCTCAAGAACTGTTTTATGACATTATGTCTCAATTTCATGTGTCTAATTTTACAATTATAAGATTTATTCTTTGCCATAGCTATTGCCGCTTGGCAATCAAGTGTATAGACACAGGAGGCAATACATCCTTTATTAAAGGGATATCAGCTAAGAAGTTTCTTAGCCACTCAGCCTCAGAACCAGCTAACTCCAGAGCTACAAACTCTGATTCCATAGTCGATCTAGCAAGGATCGTCTGTTTAGCCGATTTCCACGATATTGCACCACCACCAAGGGTGAATACATAACCACTAGTGGATTTTATCTCATCAGAATTAGAGATCCAATTTTCATCACTGTACCCTTATAAAATAGAAGAAAATCCACTATATAGGATACCATAATTCATGGTTCCTCTCAAATATTTCATTAGTCTAGCTAATGCAGACTAATGCTCGTTTGTACGACCCGGTCGGTTGTTCCGTAGAATTTGCATTTTTATTGCTGTTTTTGCCTTGTCATAGATTGGTATTAATGTTTATGATGTGTTAGATTTGATTGGCTCGGGTTCGGAATGGTGGTAGTGAGAATTGAGTCATTTAGTCTCTAAAAATAGCCTTATAGTTGGAGAAATCAACTGAGGGTTGACTTATTGGTAAACGACCCCGGAATACGGATTTTATGGCTCGGATAGCTTCCTTAGGTGATTTGGGACTTAGGAGTGTGTTCGAAATATTTTTGTGATGTCCGGTGTAAAATAAGGCTTGAATTGGCGAAAGTTAGTTTTTGATAATTTACGGTCAGCAGTGAAAATAGGCTATCAGGGTTGGAATGGAATTCTGGAAGTTGGAACAGGTTCGTAATGTCATTTTGGATATGTTTGCAAAATTTCAGGTCAATCGGATGTGTTTTGGATAGTTTCGGCATCATTGGTGGAATTTTAAAATTTTAAAGTTCTTAGGCTTGAATGCAACGTGATTTTGGTGTTTTGATGTTATTTTTGATGTTCCAAGCGTGCGACTAAGTTTGAATGATGTTATGGGATATGTTGGTAGGTTTGGTTGAGGTCTCGAGGGCCTCGGAATTGATTTCGGTTGGTTAACGGGTATTTTTGATCTTGAGGAGACTGTTGTTTTTCTAGTGTCAGTGCAACAGAAATTTGTTTATCGCGATCGTGAGGAATTGTCCGCGATCGCGTAATATTAAAGAGGCCAGGGAGAAATTTGTGCATCGTAATCGCAGGAGTGAGGGTGAAATTACGTAAGGCGAGTGGCTTAAGCAGTGCGATCGCGTGGACTTGTTCGCGATCGCGTAGGGTTAGTCAGGCGCGTGGGGAGTGGGTTCAACTGTTCTTCGCGATCGTGTGGGTATGTTCGCGATTGCGTGGGTTGAGGTTCTATTGAATCGCGATCACGTGGCTTGTGCTGCGATCGCGTAGGGTCTGGGGAATTTGTTCTTCGCGATCACGTGGGCACTCCCGCGATCGCAGTGAAGAAAAGCCTAGGCAGTATTTAAATAAACCCTCCGCGACCAATACCCACTTTTCCACCATTTTTGAACGGGAAGAATCTTTTGAGGCGATTTTTAAGAGAGTAAATCATTGTTCTTCATCGAGGTAATGATTGTGGACCCTAAAACTCGATTATAGGTGATTAAGGACCAAAATATCAGTGTTTAATTTAAGAATATCAGTAGAAAAAGATGGAATCAGGGCTTGAGAATATGAGACCTTCTAGGGATGATTTGAGGGGTCAAACGAACTCCGATTTTAGAGTTCTTTGTATATGTGGATTCGTGAGATGATGAAGTACAATTTAGTATAAAATTTGTCGAGTTCCTAAACGCGGGCCCGGGGGTCGGATTTTGGCTAATTTCGGGTTTTTGTTCTAAAATTGATATTTTTCGATTAGAATTCATTCCCTTAGCATAGTTTGATGTGAAAAATCTGATATTTATAGATTTGGAGCAATTGGAAGTTGATTCGAGAGGCAAACGTGTTGCGGAATAGCTTTTTGGGCTAGTTCGAGGTAAGTAATGTCTTTAAATCCTGTCCTGAGGGTATGAAACCCCGGACTTTACATCTTTTCACGGATTTGGAGTGGCGCACACACTAGATGATGAGTGTGGGGCGTGCATGAATTGGAAATATGAAAAAATGTACCTTTTTAGGCAACTATTGAGTTGCGAAACTGCTTTTAAAGCTTATTCTCTATAGTACTACTATGATTTGATATAATTGGGTTGTAAGCCATGTTTGGGGCCTAGTGCCGATATGTTTTAACCCCTTGGGGGCTATTTTACTGATATTCTCACTACTTTGAAACTATGATTTTACACGCAACCTTTCTTATGAAATTGTTGACACTCCTATTTGATGATATTACTATTTCTTGAATTGAAATACTATTTTGGGTCGAGAACCCCGTTTTATTCATGGCTCGAGTGGCATGCTGAGAGGGTCTGACTAAGTGAGGCCGAGGGCCAATGTTGTGAGGATGTTATGATATGAGAGAGGCCGAGTGACTGAGAGTAATTTATGTCATGATGTGGCTTGTTTATAGCGCTTGGGCTGTAGGAGCCCATCCGGAGTCTGTACACACCCCCAGTGAGCGCAAGTACCTACTGAGTGCGAGTGCCGAATGATGAGTGATTGGGAGGCATGAGTGACAGTGAGGTTGCCCGCGGGGCTGATACTGAGTGATGGTGAGGTGCTGAGGGAAATTGTTACGAGTGATGATTATGGCCCGATGTGCAGTTTTATGATGATATTTTACTGAGTTTTTGACTATGATTCACTTCATTTTCCAAACTGATATTACTGAGAGTTTTACTGAAAAATATTGGAAAGATTATACTTGTTTCAAAGGATTTTGTGGAAACTGGTTTTCGAACTTATAATTATATTGAGACTTGATGTTTTACTGTTTTGTGGATCGGTGTTTTGTGCTGTGTGTTTCATATACTTCAGAATGTGATTTATTTTCATTACTACTGAGTTGGCGTACTCATCATTACTCCCTTCACCCCTGTGTGCAGATCCAGGTACTGGTTCGGAGCAGTAGTCGTCCGAGCTCATTGTCATCAGCGTTAGGGATTTCGAGGTAGCTGTCCAGCGTCCGCAACTTCTCCACTTCCCTTCTTCATATAATACTTAGTATTTGATTTATAGACATTTATTATGACACTATCAGAGTTAGTTTATTTCTTAGATGCTCGTGATCGGTTGACTCCAGTCTTGGGGGTTTTGTTTAGACAGTAGATTAAATTATAATTTCTTATTTTGCTGATTATTATTGACTTTTGAATTATTATAATAGAAGAAATGGGTAGTAATGTGATGGTTGGCTAGCCTAGTTCCACAATAGGTGCCATCACGACCTGTTAGGATTTGGGGTCGTGACAAGTTGGTATCAGAGCTCTAGGTTACATAGGACTCGACGGCCATGATCAAGTTTAGTAGAGTCTTGCGGATCGGTACGGAGACGTCTGTACTTATCTTCGAGAGGCTGTAGAACCTTTAGGAAACATTCCACGTTCTTGAATTCTTATCGTGCGAATCCATTTATTCAGCCAAAGGCGTAACTCTTTGAATTCCTTTCATGTATTCGAATGCGCACGCGAGCGCTTGGTATCAGTTGTGCGTCGGCGACTTGTGACTTCCATGGGTGAGATGTGATTTTTAACATGTTGATAATGGGCCAGTCGGAAGGACTTGTGGCCGGATTTTGTCTGTGGCTTGAGTGTTGAGATTTCATTTGTGTGGGCACATGTGTTGGGGGACTTATATGTCCGTTGGTGTCCTTATTGATGGAACTTATGACTAGATGACTACGTGGTAAGTGTGATTGATAGTTATATGTGTTCAGGTTGTTTGATTGTGACAAGAATGGATTAGCGGAAGATGTAGCAAGAATCATTGAGTAATTGACTTCAGGCTTAAGTTAGAATATGGCCTCGAGCTAGGAGTGTAGTAAAGGACCTCTCATGTTGTTTAGATGTGGAGTGAAGCGGATTCTTCGGTCATGTTCTGAGTTCCTGTGATGTCTTTTGAGCTGACCATTGCTCTAGTAGCATTCATGTATTTGATTAGCGGTGTATTCAAGAAGTGATTGCACTCCTTTGTTATTGTATTTATTGATGGAATCCTGCCGTACTCTCGTAGCAAAGTATAGCATATTCAACATTTGATGATGGTATTACAAGGATATAAGGAGGAGAAGCTTAGTGCGAAGTTCTCCAAGTGTGAATTTTGGCTTAGTTCAGTAGCATTCTTGGGACACGTGGTGTCCAGTGACGGTATCTATGTGGTCAGAAGAAGGTGAGTAGAGCTTCCAGAAGCCCAAGAATTCCTTGACCACAACTCCAGTGTTAGTATTGACATCAACTTCAGGTTCTTATACCGCTTAATGAGATGTATCGAGGGAAGGCAGTGGTTGTGTTCTAATGTAGGAAGGTATAGTGATTGCGTGATAGCTATGAGTTTCGAAAGTGTATAGAGGGATATCATTTTGAGGCTAAGCAGGCAGGGGTATCTCCTGCGGGTTGTCCTGAGGTATGTGATCCTTATATTGATTTGTAGTAAGTTCTTAACAGTAGATGATGTATGTTGTAATTTGAGTTTAGCTCGCTTGTGAGAGTTATCATGATCATTACAATGGTGAATGCGAGATTTGCATACGAGTTGAGGGTTAGATGGTCTGGGTCATGTGAGCGTATGAAGGATTTAGTTGAATCCCACCACAGTATAGTGGCAGTGATAATGTGTGGGCATCGTGAGTTATTGTTTGTCTTGATCCTTGGCTTTGAGCCAAGTGGGGGAGTTCGTTATTGATAAGTTGATTACACGATTATGTGTTGTATTGGTTTCGGTTCGAGGTATGTTAGTGAATCAGTTATTGCCCTGCAGAGGTGGCGTCTGAGAATGGCTCGAGTAACGGGAAATTCTTCGATACAGGTTGTAATGTACCTTACGGATAATGGAATTTATTGAATAATTGAGTTGTACTTGAAAGGGTAGTGTGTGCAGTGTATGAGTTTGCTTGTTTCTCCAAATGTGTGGATTACTTTCCTAGAATGTGGATTGCAAGCGGGGTCAGGTCGTTCTATTTACTTGGTTGTGTAATTGAAATTGCGTAGAATGAATGACGTTCGAGAATGGTTGACGGATTCAAGGTTATATGTAGCGATTGAGGGCCTTCAAGGTGTGAAAGGGGCTAGAACTGAGATTTACGTGGAAGGTGTCAAGGCTTGTGGTGTA